>JAQFYB010005057.1:0-14836 GCA_034694085.1 Pogonognathellus longicornis | reverse complement strand
CGCATTTCTTTATTGTCTACTCTTATAGTTGCTACAGGAGTTACGGACAAGATTTCTAATTCTGAGTAGCGCTAATATGGTTAAAAATGGTTCCTAAGTAGGTATGTATATAATACCTACAATTTTTTAAGTAAAATCTGAAAGGATGGAAACCTAAAAATGAATGTGGTAGACGACATTTCTTATTTCTTTCTTATTTCATCTTCACAGTATAAGTAGCATATTGTTTTACCAAAAATAATAGAAAAATAATATAGAATTGTAATAATATAGTTTGTAATTGCTTTTGGTGGATGCTTTCTCGCGCAATGTAAGGTAATTAGTTATTGTTGGTGTGCAAAAAGATATTCAATATTACTGGCAGTACAGTGGCTACATAAATTAACTCACTATACCCTATACCTTAATATGACAAATAATTATAATACAACTGCATAGAATTTACAAATTATCTGTGCATCAATCTATATGAAGCTAACTAATATCTATTGAGTCTAGAATTATATTCTGTCCTTACGTAGCTATATCATTGCAGATGTGTATCTTATATCAATCTATGATAATTATACAATAAGTGAGATATAAATAATTGGATCAATTGTTCATGACAATAAGCAACACAGTAAACAGGAACAAAATTCATGCCTTGTTTTAGCAACGTGAGTGGTGAATAATATCATGTCTATAAAATTATACTTTCCACAACTCAAAACGCTACTGCAAGCTGTTTATCCGTACTGCATTGCAAAATGAGCACTGAATAATATTATTACAGTAATTTTAACAATTTAAAACACAATTTCTAAAATTAACCACCAATGAGACAAACTCAAAGATTGGAACTCATACAACTTATATAGAATCCAACTCACGACACAGATGTAATATACAAAGTTCATTATTTATATTCAAAATGAACAAATAGTAGTAAACTGGTAAACAATAAATTAGTAAAATATGTTTAGAAAGAAAGTCTATACAAATCAATTATTCGCTGAGACATGAATATTGTAAGTAAAAATTGTTGCCTACTAGAATAGGATTGTGTAAATTGAGTGTAAGTGTGTATCGTGTATCTGTCGTGTAGGAAAATAAGACTTGAGACGTAAACACGAGAACTGTAATTTTAGGAAGTTCTACTACATTACAAACTACAATGGGTGAATAATAAAATATTATATCATTCATTCACAAAACAATAAATATTGATGGATTGAATGTATAGAATAGAAAACTTGAAATGTGGTATAAAACTTCATGCGAAAGAAGCCTATTGTATTGTTGTATGTAACAACAAAAATAAAATATACTGGAGAGAAAATTAGCTGTGAATCAAAGTAGGTTGTAGGTAAAATTGGAAATTAAAATATAAAAATAGTCTTGGCTTGTAATAATTACGCGTGACGTAAGAATGCAAACACTATCAAAGATTGCACCATTACAATACGTAGCAAATATTATACATAACACTAGCATTGGTAATGAAAATATTTTGAAATGGAATCGTTAAGATTAATAATCATGCTGAGTTGTAAGTATGATAAGTATTATAAAAATTTAGCATGGTACTGTACTAGATAATAGAAGACTATTATTCAATAGCAATTAAATTTGCAAATTTAACAATAATATATTTTGAGCTTGTTTACCCAAACAGCAGGTTTTTACATCCTCGTTTGTCGTTTTGCACCCCTATCCCACCGAAATCATAATTATGTCTATGGCTTTAATTGTACTTATACTCTGTAGTATGCACAAAAATAAGCTGTGTCCTAGTCCTCCAAGTGCATACATGCAATATTGTTTGCTTTGTACACAATAAAGTACATAATGGCTGTACTCAAAAAAGTAAATCAGTAAAAGCGTAGTTAGGTAATACAGCAATTATTACATATTTATTGAATTGACACTTGAACGCAATTATCAAGGACAAACAGTAATTTGCGGGTGAATTTTTAAATAAGAAGCCTAGGATTTGGATTTTGTGGAATTAGATGAGAAACGGAAATGGGAGAGCTACTCTGCTGCAGTATACTGTGAACTTAACCGTCTTCGAGTAATGAGAAAATACTAGGGTCCGAGCAAGTAATTAACTTAATGCTCGGCAAAGTCTCTGCCCCTGTATTAAGAGTGGGAGATCTTAACCGATCTGTTTATTGAACTTTATCTATTTATAGAATGAGGCACATAACGCTATTAGTGACAGAACTCTGAGCACAGCCAATGTGACTGACCATTTAACAGCGTATGTATTTTATTATAGCTTGCCCGCTTGGCCAATGTTTTACTAAATGATGTGCCTATAAACTGGATTGTTGTTTGTATTGTTTTGTAGTCTTCAGCAAATTCTTATAAGGTGTGCATTATTCTTCCTTAAAAAGCCATATTGCACTCCTTTTTAATGTAGGGCATGATAGGGTCCAACACATTAACATAGCAAAGTTCAAACTGTATCTTCCTATGTTTAAAATTGTGTTGGGTCATACCTATTCTGCCCCTATAATACAAAAGGTTCTTTGAGAAATAGCAATTTAATGCACCGATTAGACCAGTATCGCGGAACTGACAATAACAATCAAGCATGTCTCTAGCACAAGTACAATACACATTTAAATGTAAGTCAAATTATATGTCCCTATATGAGAACAATTCTGTGACGTGTTAAAATTAACGATGTTGTACAAGTACATGATTAAAATATTATGTCTAATTGTTAGAAAACATATACCTAAATGTAAATGTAAACTGTATATGAATATTGCTTGGCTTATAGTGCGTGTCAAGCTGAAAAGAGCAAGCCAATAAAGTAGCAATGTATACTAATCTAATGTCAAAAACCATAGTCAGAAACCAAAATAAATGCATGTATACAAACCAATAAGGGCACGTTTTAAACTTTTTATTGTTGTAAACTACACAATTTCACCTAAATACACCTACACAATTTCACCTAAATCCTTAGGAGGTATAATATGTTAATACACAATTGCAATTAATATAGAGACAATCAAATGCCATCATTTTTTTCAACAAGAGGTTTCCTAGAACTAAAATGAATAATATTGACATGCAAGCCATAAATGTCGCCAAGTCCCTGCTACTATTCACATTTACTCTAGAGGTAACTTTATAAATCTTGCCTTTTAATTTTTACCCACAGGATACACATTTGACCCTCAAAAGAGCGTATACATATAAAATGTGTGATGAAAATCTGTCATTATTGTAATAGGAAATCAGGAGCGTCTAAATTATTTAAATAGGAAATATCAACCTCTCAAACTTGTCACTTACAATGTTCGCAGTGCTCGATATTACGTAGACAAACAGTCGGAGAGTGTATAGTTCGTTTAGGTCCTTTAGGTATTCGGTCTCATGTTACAGAGAGAGAGAGTTGCGATTTATTTGCAAGTAAGTATTTAGAGTCACAAGTATCTTTAAAACTGTATTGAATGTTCGGCTGAATAATGGAAGTACATTCGAAGCTGTGACTCTTAAAATCTCGATGAGTGATAACATTTTAGTTTGGAAATAGTTGTGTCAACTTTTTATGCTATATTTGAGTCTATCTTTTCATATGTACCTATTTAAGAATTTGTAAAATTGATAAAATAATTTATGTTGCACGTTTGTACTATATATTTCAACCAGAAAGAAAATAGGGGACGAATATTTTGTATATGGATTTTCAGTTATTGATGTGGGTGAAATTTATACATTTACAGTATGACTATTTTATAGCTGATGGAGTTGTTTGCAAACTACAAAAACACAAATATATGTTATATCGAAGCATGTTACATAATATATAGTAAATAACAGAACAGAAATATAAGTTTGGTGGAAGAATATACAGTTGGACAGAGCTGCAGTTAAATTCTCGGCAGTATAAAACAGGTACATTTTGGATATAGGGAAAGATGGATGTATATAAATAAAAATTCTGTTGGAAGGTGAAATTCCCCTGAGAAGAAGGAAGCTATGCGTGTATTTGTTGGAGTGGGGAAGCATATTGCAAGCAGAGGTATAAGGATTTCGCAATTCTCGAAAGAGCGATAAATTAATAAAGGAAGATAAGGTAAAGGTTTTAAGGTTCTTTCCTGAATCAAAATCCCAAAAGCGATAGATATAAATCGTGATTGATTGCACTCTTGATATTGTCTTGCCATTGTTTCACCTCTGGACGGCTAAACTCGTGCGCCATCAACAAGAGCCCCACTCGTCCCAAACTGCTTTCCAATCAAACTTTCTCTTGTGAAATTCGGACTCCCCCACGGCCTCTTGTCTCCGCGTCTCTGATATATTATTTCAACAGTCAACTACCGCTTCCCCATTCCTTCCCACAACAAAACTACACAGACTTATTTCTACACTTCTTTTCCATGTGCTACTTTTCCCTTAAATACACCAAACACTATTTTATTGACTCCGCAATAATATACCCGTTTCTATTTTCACTTCTATTCCACTTCTTCTTTCACCCACCTACCTAAATCTATGCATAAACTATACAGCCTTCGTCAACACTCCCATTTCACTACAAATATTGCAAGGGGCCGTGCATATATGACGTCTGCACTTTAGAGGAGAGGGGGTCGGGTAACATGGCAAAAATCGACGGGGAAGGGGGGTCTCGGCTTTTATGACGTCAGCACCAAGACTGCAAAAAAATTTCGCGCTACGTACGAATTTGAAGCAGCGCTCAATATTTCGCGCTGCGCGTAATTATATTCCATTCAAGAATCAAGGATTAACATACTATCTTTCTTTATTAGAAAAGTGAACATCTTCTAGCTTTCGTCAAACCAATGAATACATTTAGTAAAAATTAATGCATTCCTGTATACACAAAGTAACTGCGAATATTAAATAATTGCGGTTGCTTTAAGATTTCTTGTATGTCCTCTTTTGTTCATATGCTAGTTTAGTAAAGTTTCATCTAAATACAGTTACTAAATATTTTCAATTAATGTTTAAATTGCCATATTGCCATCGAAAAAATAGTGGCCATAAACATGGACAACAACAAATTATTTTCGAATTGGTTTTAACAATGGAAATAAGAACGGAATTATATAGACATTAATTAACCTTAATACATAATATGATGCTTAATGGTATTAAATTTTGCTATATCTCGATAGGGTGGTTAAATTTTTTACATAAAGTCTTAAAGGGGGGTCTATGATTTTTAATATTTTGCATACAAAAAATATAAAATTGTTCATTTAGTAGCGGCTTGTAGATCAGCATTTGTTTCTGTTGACCTTGAATTAAAATAGCTATCGTCATCTCATTTGGTCCACACAGCCTCTGGTGTCTTACTCATCATCTCTGAGCTAGCGTCATAAACTTTGCTACGCTCGTCATTTTCATAGAACCAATTATAATATATTTTTTCAATACAACACACATGTAGTGTTCTTTCAGCACTACTGTTCAAACAGCAAAGGTCTTATTCAATGACGACATATTTAATTTACAAGCAGATATGAATTTTATGAATTTACATTACAGCAACCCTCGTCCTCATTCTCAATGCTATAACTCATGATATAAATTATATAAACCAAATTTTAGTTCCTGTCAAGTATAGATCGTATTTACTCCGAAACATTCAAATAATTAATAATGGCAAATTGATTCGTATAATATATGTACTACTGTACTACATTATAATTAATCAATTTTAATGATACTCTTTTATAGATAGAAAAATGAGACAAAATAATAATGAAATGATCATGGTCATATCATTGCACAATATTTTATGAGTAATGTATTATTTATGAATTTTATTTAATACAAATATAATACATGAGTGGTCAAATCTGGCTTGAAAGATCTGAAGAGGTCACAAATGAACTTTGTTTTTTATTAACTATTATTATCATAGGTACTGTAAATTTAGAGGTAAAAACACAGAATCTAGAAATAAGAAAAAAAGAAGTTCGAAAATTAGTGTAACTAAATAATTTATTGCTAAAATGTGGTATTGTCACAATTGAAGAAATAAGAAAAATTCAGTTAATTAAACTAGTATGGAAAAATTTGTGTGGTCATTATCCAGGTACTAGCAATTGGTTTGTTATAAAGGAATCGGAAACCAGAACATTTCCTCTGTTAAATGTTTTTCAAAGTAAATCTGTTACTTATGGAAGATCTGTACTAGCATTCAGCGATAATAGCCTGGAATAAATTGCCGAGGAAATGGGTATTTCAAGATATTAAGGTAGAAAAATTAATGACGGATGTAATGGATACAATCTTGAAGGAAAGGAAACAAATGTTTACTAATTATTAATGGAAAGAGTGTATGAACGATGTTTAGGTGGTTAATTATTATATATTATATTGTTGTGTGACGTTAGGGGGAGAGCAGTGGAAATATTTTATATTATGTACTGATTCTGATTTGTATAAGTTGGATTTCCTAATTTGTCACGTTAATAAAGCTGAACTTTGAAGTTTGAACTTTGAGAAAATTTTACAAATGAAATACGTTTAACTATATGCGTTATTTTTGTGAAAAATTAGCCAATGTGTCAGAGTAACTCTAGAATAATTGTATTTTTCAAACGCACAGCTCATAGGGTCTATTATAGGTTTATTTTATTAAAAGTTTAAACCGCGTCTATCGTATTTATTCTAATTGTAAATTTACTGCATGGATATTTGCCGAACTAAACAGTTCGGCACAGGAGTTGCTTGAAGTTATTGGAAACATTGATTTAAAAGTTAGTATTCATTTATTCCTGGAAGAAAAAAAGAAGGTTCACAAGTCAATCAAGGCGTGTTTCAGATAGATATAAGCACTAAAAATGCCGAGTACTCTACGAACAAACTGGAGATAGAGAGCAACGTTTTATGTGTATTGCGTTGCATGTGAATGAGAGACTAATAAAAGAACATAACGATATGCGAGAGTTGGGTATCTGTAAATGGAGTAATTTCTAAGTTTGTGTAATAATATTATGACAAAAGCGATAGGATCTTTATACTGGTCTGGTCGTTAGATTAAATACGAGTAATGCGTAAAAAGTCGTGGAATGGTTTGTAATTTTGTGTAAAAAGGGAATAAAGTGGAAAGAGTGCATTATTGGTGTTATAGCCGTGGAGTGCAATAGAAAGCAGGGCGTTGGCTCTGATCTCAGAGTTGTAGCGAGTTAATAAATAATAAATGATCGGTTTTTGGTCGTCATAATATGATCCCTTTGGAGTATACACTTAATGTTCCATGTGATGATGATGTAGAGCGCCGATTGTTCTTCTTTGCTACTCGACTCTCTTCCGAGAGGGCTTTTCGCCAGTAATCATCTTCCCCTCTCGTGTTATTCAACTTTGAATCATCATCATTATTGATGCTCCCATCTGTTCCCTCATTCACTTCACTTTTTTAAAACCAAGACTCATTATTGCCCATAGTCACTCTGACTCCACTCATTCAAAGCAATATTATCTTTTATGTACAATACAATGCAACACTACGCAACCCACTCGGCTCTAAATCTCAATGAACTTCACTAAAAGTTCCGAGCTATCCAACCCATGTACAAATCCACATTCAGACTCAGCCACCAAAATGTACCAGCATCACCAGCATCACCAGACCAGCCTCAACTCCCGTCCAACAAAACCTTTCTATACATGCGACATCACATCATCATAAGACTACATGAACTGCTACTTAATACAAATACTAATCCCACCTTCTACTATACGTCCTACAACCATGCACCATCACCATACAGCCAAACTAAACTATGACAGCAAAAGTATAACAGTCAGACAACAAGTCGAGTCTATTAAGTGATTACTGATTACCAACTAAAGTATCTATTAAATAAAAAGCGCATATTGTTTGCTCAACTTTTACTCAGCCCTACAATACATGTCCCTCTTTCTTTACTCATTTCATTAAACAACCATTACGATTAATTTGTATATACAGCACCTCACTTACACTACTCCATCCGCCTCTTTATCCAAAATCCAAAACTTCACATTTGAAACAAATGTTTGGCTAACTAATACGTGGCATAGTAGTATGGTTAAATGTTATATATAAAATGAGATTTCATTTCTCGCTATGAAATAAAAGAATTTTAATATTCAAACCTTTTATAGTTACTATCATAATTAGATTTTAATTTACTTTTTTCAATGGGAAGTTTTTAATTTGAATTGAAATTGGATTAATTTTTTTTGTAAACATACATAAGATGATATCTTGCAAGACAACAAGGACTACATTAATAATTTAGGAGTTCTACTAATTTTTTTCAATATTTATTATATTTTTGATGTTGCAATTGGAACAAAGAGACTACCCATATAACTACAAAGGTAGGAGTTGAGCTATATAACGAACTTGCAATAGGCATGCAACTATGACCTATGAACTATTTTAGGTATGTGTATGTATATTGTTAACAGTGATAGAAATTTAATTCTAGGTATTTTGTGAGGGATATCTATAAAACAATTCAACACACTCAATTACGTTGATTACCTAAGTCGGATAAAATAATGGAGCATTTATACAAAGAGTTGTGATTGTGACTCATGCACTGTGAACAGAGGACTAAAAAGTAAATGTAAAGAGATACACGTTAGAAAATATGAGTGTTATTGTCCATTGCATTTATTTATTTCCTCAGGTGATTCTACGTGTTGTGCATAGCGCAATGATTCATTAGCCAATTAGTCCGAATGTTCATGAAAATGCTCTAGTTTTCTTTGACATGTGGACATTGCCCAAATGCAAAGCTAATCTTTACGCTGGGAGTGTACTACACATTACACAATAGACACAAACAAAAGCTGGAGCGTTCAACTCAAGCTGTCTGATTTGGTCAGGGAAATAAATACGGGAGTTATCACATATCAGATTATTGTAGTACGATGACAGAGTGTGCACTAAACAAGAAATTCGTGCTCTTTCGCAGTTTGTTTGTTTTTAAATCTATTAGCAGAGAAAGGAAAGGCTTAGAGTTTCTATAGAAATGAAACACAATCTTGGCTTGATCCAAATAGGATGTCTGCGGAGCTTGACACGTTGTCATAGTTAATAATTAGTTGCTTCCACGTAATGTTGATTCTTTGTCCATTGTGTTTGGCCGTGATGCTCAGATGACCATCTCTTCTGTAGCATTTGTATACCTACAGTATGTTGTAGTAAATCAAAGCTAAAGTAATAGTAGTGTAATAGTAATGCTGCAGAAGAACAGTCTCAATCTACCTCATTCTCCCGATCTCCCTTCATCCATTTCCGCGTCAACCACACCACTCCGCGTCCCTATTACACTAAATGTCCGAAATTCTATTCTAGTATTTCCTTTCCGTTTGTACTCCAGCAATCGTATAACTATTCATATCACTATTTCCTACAGTGCACACTACTTGTAACATTTACGTTGGTTTTATTAACACAGTCATATCAATGATATTAGAGGCATAGATTCATTCAACAATATCATATAACTTTTGCAATTACTATTGTGTGTGTGTGTAGTGTATGAGCTGTATCTATTTAAAGGCTTTTAGCCCAGTTCTTGTGTTCTGTCTCTCTGACTGTCCTTTCGCCTCATTCACTCTAACTCACTCACATCGCATTAGCTTAATTCTTTCCTCCCTATGGATTCAAATTCGTCTCTTTATTCCCAATTATGCTTTTAGCTCCAAAACGTCAATCTCATCTAAGTCCAGAAGCCAAACAACTAACACATAACTACCTACCACCATTTATAAAACCCCTTCCATATAATATTATTTTGCTATGACGTCCTGTATTGTTATGCTATGTACTGTGCTATACATAGGTAGTATGCTCTTGTAAAACATCTCACCACATCACAAATATTGTATGATTGCCTGTAATAAGTGCATCCATCCTACCAGCTACCACACACTGCCACTAGGCATAACAACAACAATATCCCTTAATATATTAGGCTCAGGGCATATTACTCTGTTTTATATACGAGCAAACTATTGAGTTACTTAAATAGGCTTCGATGTTCAGTCTGTGGATCCAAGCCACAAGTCACTCTTGTCATATTTCAATATTTCTAATAACTGCACTATTTATCACGACTTCGAATCATGTTGCATGAGTATGCTCCAAATTAAAATCTACCGCTGTCAACTATGTGTTTGGTGTATCATATTTATATTACGAGAGGTTGAAAGGTGTAACAAGGTACTACGTAGCTACAGTTTTACATCATGTTACCTACATGATATAATTAAGCACAAAAATACAGCCAAGGCTGTATCTGCAGCAGGCCACTAGGGTACGTGTCTTCCCCGAAATCCCAAAAAAGGGGTTATTTTTACATAAAAGTGCCCTAAATCGCAGAAGTTTTCGTGATACGCCCGGATTTTATGCTTTTTAGGTGGATTTTGGCTCAATTTATTAAATCATTTTGACATTGGTGATTGGTATTCCCCGATACCAAATCCTGGATACGGTCTTGAATACTGCTTTCAAAGAGGAGCGGAGAAACTACGCAGCATTGAAGAGTAATGATTACTTTTATTGTAAATGCATAAGATATTATTACAGATTGTTATTTTGGAACTTTGTAATGAATGTAAAGTCGTAATAGGCGTGTAGTTGTTATCGATTATCTAAGAGTAATTCAAGGCTAAAAGATCCATGCACAGATTGTAGATGTACATACTACATGTAGATACATGTAAGCACACTGTACGACATTAGATGTGCAGAAATGAAAGAAACATTTATTTATAGATTACAAATGTTGTAGAAAAGCTTCTGCTTTAGCAGCATTGCATGATCACTTAGTAATGCTGCTCCATTGTCAGGAATAACTTCATCATTAAAATCACAACAAGGTTATAGTATATACAATTTGGTTGGTATTATTTTATTAGCAAATTCATACGAGGCAATGAGAATGCATGAGCCCTTCTGTTTTCTACAATACATAGTGGCTTTTTTCAGTTGAGTGGATCTTTAAGGGCTTGAGGTTACAATCAGACTTTGGTTGAGCCTCTTGTGTTTAGGAACAATGAATGACTGACACGACGACTTCTGACTCAGTCTTTCCCACATGATTTCGGCAGTCTTTAAAAGTATCCCCTCAAGTCGCCAACAGTATAGAATTAAGTTTGTGCCCTACTTGTGTTTTGTGGTATTTTTTATTTTTAACGAGGGAGAATTATTTTATTGAATTGAATAAAATCAAATGAACAATTTCACAATCAAATATATATACAAATACGGTATCCTCTAAAAACTTAATATTATCATTTTTGGTTAATATTAAAGATTTTATTTTCTCTCGTCAAAGTTGGATATACATTATCTTTGCAATCCCAATAGTAATAAATATTTTGTCTTATTACTTTTTGCCGCAAGTAATAATAAGATGTAAGCACAAAATGATAGAGATCGAAGAGGCTACGTTGCAGCATTTGTACATACAGTAGAATTTTTTTAATTTGAGTGCTTACAAACACTTGAGAAATGACTGCGACTAAAAAGTAGAATTTAGATTCTATAAGTTTTTTTTATTAAAAGAAGGATATGGACGATATGAATGGAGGATGTAATGAAGAAGAATATTATTATACTGTTGCAGTTGGAACAAAGAAGGAAAAGAGTGGAAATGGCTATTAATGGGTTATAGGTACGTTGTGTAGAAGGTATATTGGTTTGTTATTGACAGGAGTGGTAGATTGTAGATTGGAATGAGATAATGAACGGCTGTCGATGTACTTGAGTTGTTCCAGTATTATTAGAGAATGTATTGTGTAAATCCTTGTAATCATTGATAGGACAGTCATAAAAAATGATAGTGATAAGTTTGTGTATTAGTTGGCTGTTGAGGACGGACGTTTATAATTCTACAAAGACATCCAATTTGGTTAAGTAGAGAAAGCATTGTGTGTGTGTAGAGCCACTCGTGAGTCAGTTATGTACATGAAACGGAGAATGATAAGGCGGTTGTTGTCGTAGTTTATGATCTGGTCGCGTGCCAGAGTTCAAGTGGGGTGGCAAAACTATAGCAAAGTTGAAACTAATGAACTGAATGACTCTCTAATAGGGAAGTCAAACAAGAACAATTTGCCTCTTTCTGCTTCGCTATCTGCAACAAAAACACAACTGACTCTGTATCCTTTTCCCGTCTCTCCGTCCAATCTCCACCTTTCCCACAAACTCACAACGTGTACTTCGACTCCACTTCTCAATTACCCAATACTTGTGTAATATAACTTGTTTGTTCGCATTCTTGTTAAACGAAACACCGAGTTTGCATGTCCCTGTCACTCTTTCCTTTCCTACATTCCCTATCACTTATTTCAATTTTCTTTTCATCTACAAACATAACATATACTTTTATTCCAATCTTCACTTATCCATTTCTATCATCAATCAGCTTTCACAAATCATAGCGTCATATTCATACTCAATGCAATTCTTTTAAAATAAAACTCAAGTACTTTTAAAAATATCTCATTTACATGGACAAAATGTTTCTGTCTCCAAAAATATATTTTATATAGTTTAGGTACTGTAATAGCATTAAAAAGCTTTAAAATCGTAGGGGTGAACTGCATGAGTATTAAATTCTCAATGCATTATTGAGAAGAAATTGAGACTAAAAACTTTGCATGTATCTAGATGGTTTTCCACACCTTCAAAGTTGTTCAGTTTGTCTTCAACTTGAATTTATGTGTTCATTCAAAGTGTAAAGTATTATGCAAATTGTTCATTTATATAACAAAACCAAAACATTACAATTTAATTGAGGTATAGGTATAAAAAATGATTCCATGTTTCCAGTATATTTATACAATACATATGGCAGTATTTTACAGAGGCTTTTGTTGTTAGAATCATTCAAATTGAAAACGGGATGAATATCATATCGTGGTGGTATATTTTGGTTGTTGCAATAAATAGATATCCCACCTTTGAAGCCCGTGAACTCTGTTTTGTACGTACTTGGTAAATTATATGACTTAGAAAGGGGGATTGTGAATTTTGTGAATTGAGAATCGTGTGATGAGTATCAGAGTATCCCTTTTTCAAGTTGGTTGTTGTGGAAGCCAGAACGCATTGGGTTCGTGTTCTGGTCTGTAAATACTTTACAGCTCGGTAAAAGTTAGTTGAATGAAACTGTAGTTTTGGTGTACGTGACCCTGTTGTATACAGCATTGACAGCCATTATAAGGATGATTTGTACATTTATGTGTTTAAAAGAGTCCCTTCTGTGTTTCCTTTTTGGCATTCCCAACCTGTGATTATGTATTGCTTTTAATTTCACTAATTAAATGAAATGCTTAATGGCCCACCGGAAAAGAGAAGCTATACAGATAGATAAAAAGACCTTTCATTACAGAAATTATCCGTCACTCTCCTAATTTTACAGCAAATCCCACACACATTCAATTAACCTCACTGCTACTTCTTTTAACGCAAACTTGGTATAATATTATATGTGCTTAATCTGTTGGTTTAGTATTGGTATTGCATTATATATGAATATAGTCTTTGTATCGCGTGTATTTCTCTATGTTCTATAGACACCGACCATCTACTCTTGTTCACTCATCACTCGCTTGAAATGTAGCATAGACGTATATCTTTTCTGAAATTAATGTGTTAAATACCATTTACACAAATGCAATTACAGCAGCGATCCGTACCAATATTGACAAAATTAGCGTTCAACATGAACTGTATAATGTGTAGTGAATATTGAATTAACTGAATATTACTACAGTTGCTGTTAGTATTGCCACTTTACTTTTCAGTTTTTATTGTTTTTTCCCGGAAAAATACTTGTATATCCAATATACCTATAGTTACTGTTTTCATTACATTATTAGGACATTTTCAGTGCACGAATACAATAAAAAATAATATTGTTAATTAAGCTCTATTAACGTTTAGACCTCACGCGGTCTTATATTACCGACATGTCTGTCTGTTTGTCAATACGATCAAGAAATAAAACGTAGGAGACAAGTTGTTTCCCAACGATGCTCCAAAATGGATGCATGTTTAAATTTTCTAATTAAATAAAAGTAGGTACTTTAGTTGAATAAGTAAAAATCAATTCAAATTTCAAGATGAATTCTTTTTATTGGAAAGTCAAACGTTTTCTCAAATTGATAGTCAAATTAATTTAAATACCCCCAATTATAACAAAATTGCGACATTTGTCTAAATATATTATAAAGCAGATTCTTTTGACCTAAATTAGCATGCATATATTCATTCTTCCGATGATGTACCTCTTAAGGTCTTTGTAGCTTTGCTTGAAATAGATAAGTTCAATTTTTATTGCCTCTTTTATTATCGCATTTATTTCAATACGGATATATACGTAGTAACAGAAATCAATACATTACAAAGTTCCCCCTCCTCTGAAATTTTGAAACTTACACTACCTAGCTTGAGCGTTTTTGCCCAGCAAAAAGACTTTTTCGGTCATTTCCCGTCACTTATACCTCCGAAATCAAATTTTGTAAACAACATTGACAAAAATCATTAGTAGAAAACTTTTAGGCTTTATTTATTTGTCAAAAAGTGTTACATGCATCCTTTTTGTAATATGGAAAGTGTTTACGAACAAAGCAATTCGATGAATAAATGATGCTTCGATTCCATTTCGTGTTTGCTTTGTACGATTCGGAAGGGTGCCAACGAGTTTGTTGACATACTGTGTGTATAATACCCTGGTAGATGCATCTAAATGCTCTTTATATTTGTATTCTACTTGTATTGTTAGTTCACCCAATCGTTGTATTAGTATGCTCCATGTTTATTTGGAAAATCATAAAATGGCATACTGCCCTG
>JAQFYB010005056.1:0-14837 GCA_034694085.1 Pogonognathellus longicornis | reverse complement strand
GTTGATAAAAAAGGTAGACTTGAGGGCTCCAACTCCAATCCCTTGAGGCTACGTTCGAGTTGTTCTGCCAGTTGCCCTATACAAATTTATATGAATACAAACCATTGTCCATTGTATAACCTTTACAGTTAAGCATACCCAGTCAGTATGTCGTCAAAATAAAATCAAGGCTAAATCCTTAATTATTGTTACCCTATCATTATACCTTTATTACTGGTGTCTATTAGAATAGACAACTCAATGAGATTTGCACCGCGGGGTACAGCTATCGGATTGCGATTGATTATAAACATTCAGACCACTGAATTCATAAATAAATGTATAACAAATATATAAATAAACACAATCTCAATTTCCTTCTTTATATTTTATTTGTTTTATAAAATTATAAAAAGGAAGGATTTGTAAAATTTGCAATCAAAAAGTATTCAGTGTTTTTAAAAATGTTTAATGAGAAAGCGATAGTAAGATTCCGACTATTCTTTCGCATCGCTTCTTTTTTTCGTGTTTTACCATTTTGCTGGAAAAAGGAAATCAGCATTGATGATAGAAAAACTAGTGTGTTATTTCACCAAGTCTATCAACTTATAAGTGTGTGTAATCTTTTATTTCTTGCCAATCGTTTACAAAATTCGATTCTGGAGAAAATGGTTGGAAAAATCGCAACAACATTTATATTTACTTACTTTTATTTACTCTACTTTTTGTTACAAGTCGCTTTCTCCAGGAAAAAGCATTCAATGGTTTGGTTGATTAACCAACTTATAATTATGGACGAAACTTTTACAGGTACGTAAATTGAAACTTTTATTGTTATTGTATTCATGGGAGAATAAATATAATAACATTATTGCTAGTTCCCTTCAAGGAAACACATTGGGCTAGGGTAAAAAAAATTGCAAAATTATATTATGGGAGTTTTGGGACATGGGATATTCATATTTTATCCAGTGTATAATTTAGGAGGGGCTCAACTCTCCCTAAATACGCCACTGCTTGTATTACATTATTATAAAATTAACTCACAAATTTTTAATTTTCCATTAATGCAAGCTAAAAATCCAATAATTGAAATGTATTTTGGATCGAATTGTTTTAATTAATTAAGTTTTATTACTGAATAGACACACTTCAACTGTATGAGGTTGGTGAGAAATCGAAGACCATAAAAAGGTTGTCCACTTATATGATAGGAATGCAAGTTTTGATTCCAATTGTGTACGTTGTTGGATACGTGAAGAATCCAAATAGTTCTGTCTACATGTATTCAATATTACCAGATAACTACAAACGTCCTGTTTCATTTTTATTTTTAATATTTTTACTGTTTGAAGTTATGTCAAGAGTTTCATTTATGAATTCCGCTGTATTTATAATCCTCTATATGACCACATATATGGTAGTCTCTTCATTTTGGCTAAAAACGTTGAGGTAACTACTACTACGTATTTTCTAACAATCGAATGTAAACTTATAAAAGTTTTAAGACCTTAATAAATCATTTTAAATGGATTGTGTCAATGTTAATGTTTTTAATATTTACAGAAACCACAAAATGGATTTGTTGACTCATGTAAAGCAATTTCAAACTCTAAGGCTTTTGAATATCTTCTACAACTATTCAATTTTGTCTGCATTACTTCCGGTAATAACTTCGCTTTTTGCTTTCGGAAATTTGATTGGAGGTTTTAGTGTTTTAAGATTAAAGTCAAAAATGGACACATCAGAATATTTTCTGATGATCAGACTGGGGGTGAATGGGTTACTCATCATGATGATCCTCTTAGTGAATGCAGCTAAAGTTTTTCATTATTCAGAGGACTATTTGAAGATAATAAAACACAGCAAGGGAATAACTAAAGTTGGTCGAATGAAAATACGAGGTTTGAAGTCATTTGGCTTAAGAATGGGATTGTTAAGAAGTGTGCGATATTTTTCTGTTTTCATGTACACAAATTTTATTATCAACACGCTAATTACACTGTTAGTTGCTTTTCCTAAATGAAATTAATTTGCAAATAAAATTCTATATTAAATGCCCACTTATTTAATTAGCATCAACTGTAAATTCGACTATTGTAATACATTAAGTAATGAAATAATACTTTTGTTCTAGAATAGAGTATTGTGCTTAGGTACTTTAAGGGGCGTATCCAGGTCACAAATTTAGGGGGCTTTAGCAAACCTGTCTTACTAAAATTTAGCAATTTTTTGTTAAATTTGCGCAAATTTAGGTCAAAATCAATGGAAATTGCAACAAAATCGCGCGCAGCGCAAAAAGTTTTGAGGTTTTTTGCTTTTTTACGGCAAAAATAACCTCTTTTTGGTATTTTGGAATAAACCCGTTTTTATCTAGTGTAGACTCCAAACATTTGGGGGGAGCTTCAGCCCCCTAAGCGCCCCCTAAATACGCCACTGGGTACTTTAAAATTTTCGTAATAAAAAATGTAAGTATAAAATTAACAAACCTATTTTGAATTTTTCTATCAATTCTGATCAATTAATCAATTCATGTTATGTCATCATAATATTTAAATAGTCTAAACTACTTTAGAAACTCAGACTAATGCGCCTGCGTTTATTCTGTATAATTATATTATTATTCTTCGATTTAAAACAAAGCCAATATAATATGCATAGACTGCTTTTATTTACTTCCATCCTCTTTATTTTTTTTTGTCAAAATATCCGCTTTTTTAGGGATTTTGGTGTTGGGGGAGGCCATTGTCCATATGCCCAAGTGTTTGATATAAAATATGTGGTTTCGGATTTATCCAAACACTACTATACTCTGTATTTATACTCAATAAATACAAGTTACCTATCAATACAAACTATTGTCAATTGTATAAGTATAACCTTCACAATTACACTTGTCTTTATTTCGTCAAAATGAAATAGGTAAGTCTGCAATTATTTTTACGCCATTATTATACCTTTATATTTGGCATCTATGCAATGACAGTTAAATGAGCACTACACCTGGACTATGGCAATTGAATACAAACATGTAAATCCCTACATGGTTCATGGTTGTTAATTTTAAACGGACTAGTTATCAACTTCATTCCATATAATCAACTATATTTCATTGACTTTGCAAAACATCGATATTTATAAAATTTTGAATCAAAAAGTGTTCAAAAATGTTTAATGAGAAAGCCATAGTAAGATTCGGACTATTCATACGAATCGCGTCTTTCTTTCGTGTTTTACCGTTTCGTTGGAAAAGTGAAATCATCATTGATGATAGAAAAAATAGTGTGTCATTTCACCAAGCTTATAAACTTATCAATGTGTGTAATCTCTTATTTCTGGCACATAATTTACAAAATTCGATTCAGGACGAAATGGTTGGGAAAATCGCCGCAACATTTATGTTCATTCTGTTTTATTTGCTCTACTTTTTGCTACAATTCGGTTTCTCAACGAAAAAAGATTCGATGGTTTGGCTGATAAATCAACTTATAATCATAGACCAAACATTCACAGGTGTGTTAAAATTGAAATTAAATTATTAGATATATACTATTATAATTATACCTTTCAATTTACCTTAGCCAAAAAAGAACAACCGAAATGCATTTTTCAATTAAATTAATATTTAATTCTGAATAGATACATTTCAACTGCACGAGTCTCGCGAGAATTCGAAGACTATAAAAAGGTTGTCGACTTATGTGATGGGATTGCAAATCTTGATTCCAATTGTGTACATTGTTGGATACGTGAAGGATCCAAATAGTTCGGTTTATATGTACTCCATACTACCAGAAAACTTCAAACATCCTGCATCGGCGTTAATATTTTTACTATTTGAAATCATGTCAAGAGTATCTCTTATTACAACGAATTTATTTATAATCCTCTATATGGCTACTTATATGATAGTCTCTTCCTTTTGGCTCAAAACGTTAAGGTAACTATTTTTGACAAATCAAATGAAAAATTCGTACAATGCATTTTACCAACGTTGTAAAACTTTTCCATACAATTACAGGAGCCACAAAATGGATTTATTGACTCATGTGAAACAATTTCAAACTCTAAAACTTTTGAATACCTTCTACAATTATTCAATTTTGTCTGCCGTGCTTCCTGTAATAACTTTGCTTTTTGCTTACGGAAACTTGATTGGAGCTTTTAGTGTTTTAAGGTTAAAGTCTAAAATGGATACATCCGAATACCTTATGATGATCAGAGTGGGGATGAATGGTTTACTCATAATGATGATCCTCTTAGTGAATGCAGCTAAGGTTTTTCATTATTCAGAAGACTATTTGAACCACATAAAATACAGTAAGGGAATAACTAAAGTTGGTAAAATGAAAATACGATGCTTGAAATCCTTTGGTTTAAGAATGGGATTGTTAAGAAGTGTGCGATATTTTTCGGTATTCATGTACACAAATTTTATTGTCAATACGTTAATTACACTGTTAGTAGCATTTCCTAAATAAAATTAATTTTCTACAATATATGTTGCAATAAACTATGAAATAACGTTTAATAAGTGTAAATGCATATTTTTAAACACTGTACTATTATTGAACAATTCAAAAGCACAAATATAATAAAACTACTTTAAATTTTATTCCTTAGGAGGGATCCGTAAAATTAAAAACATTATTTTGAAATGTTTAGTTTACATTAAAATGTTTTAATAGAATATTTCAAAGTAAAAAATTATATAAACTCTTTTATTAGAGTTTTTGTACACTTTCCATCATTTCTGCTCAATTGATATGAAAGCAGTTTTAAGAATTCAACAAAAACTTCTCAACTAATGATGATAGTATAAAATGTCTTTCTATATTTAATTTATGACCCACTATAATGTATATTAACCATTAACTCACTAAAACTAAATATTACACGTTTGAAATTAAAAGGTGAATGAATTTATAGCTTTTTACATTGATTTTAGGTTTAGAGATTGTGAAAGGGGAATTACTGAAATTACAAAAGAAGCTAGAATTATTGATTTATCTAGAAAAATGGTTTATAAATAAACCGTTGACAATGATATGGAAGTACTCCCATCCACCAATAGTAAATGACACAGTGTCAGGGCAGTTGGTTATTAAACTTTCAAAAGACGATTGACAGGTAAACTGTTTCGCTTATTGCTTTTGCAAGGTATCAATTTGTTTCTAGAAAAAGGAAATACACAATTTAGTAATAATAATTGAGCATCTCAAAGATTGACAATAGGTAACTAACAAAAGATTGTATTATTTATAGAATTTTCTTACTTGGGTGATATTGAGAGAAATACATTGGCAGGTGTATCTTCCAACTTGCTGTTCTCACAGATAATGTCTCCCAATGTTCGTTTACGAATATCCCTAACTTGTTTCAATGTGAACGATCCAGCCTGGTTCTTGTGAGTGAAGAAAAATCGATCTCCAATTTTAGTGTTGCGGAATTGCAAAGCCTGGTATTGAAAAAACATTAAACATACCTGGTACCTCTAATAAATCCCGGCCTTTAATAAACACCGGGACAAATTTACTTCACTCTAATACGCGACCTTTTTGCCCCGAGTTTTTATGCAAACCGAGGGAAATATATCTGCTAAAGGTTAAAACCGAGGACTTTTATTCGAGTAAATACGGTACGACGTAAAAATGCGAATGATGGATTTATTGTAACTGTTTAATTGGTAATATTAGATATTACTATGTGCATTGAATTTCTTTTTTACCAGTAGACAATTTAATGTCGGCCCTGTAATGGCTCCGCGCATCGGTAGTTCACTCATTCCTCCTGAAAATAAATCTATGTCTGAAGGAGATATGTACAATTCTTGCATTTTCTCCCAAGTTTGTGAGGGAATTTCTCTTGGTTTTTTATCCCAATTTCCCAAGGCCGTTAAATTGCACAGTTTTCTATAGTCGTTGTACGCACGAACTCCGTGGTCCCTTCCCCTCTACAACACATTACACACATAGCAATTTAGAAATCAAAATAACAATGATGCTTCTTATAAAAAGCTATTTTTATACCAACTATATTTTGTTTTTATCTTTTGGAAATATTTTTCTTACAATTTGAAATATTAATAGTTGATAGTGGCTTTACAGTTTAAAATAATTTATTGCTAGTTGTATGAATTTTTTAATTGACTTCACCATTCTTCTAACCATATACTATACTTTATTTACTACACATAATTTTTCATGAAAAAATCTTACTTGAATATCAAGTGCTGTTAAGTCACCCCCAAATGCTGAACCTCGCATTTTATTCACATGGTTTGTGACGTCCTCTGAAACAAATCTGTCGGAAAATTGAGCATTCTGAATCATTAATCCTCTCAGAATTAATTCGTATCCTTCTCCATTATTCTGGTCTATCTAAAATATAAAATAGGAATATATAAATAACAATTAATTTTTTTAATTGTTATATAATCAAAAAAATATTTTTCAGTTCAAAATTAAAAATTTTACCTGCTCAGACTCAAAAAAATTATTTTTCATTTCATACGAATTGACTTTCTCCAACCCTTTGTACAAATGAACCAGTCCGTTTATTAAAGTGTGACCAAATCGGAATGAAGCAGCAGTAAAGGAATTGTAAATCGTTGCATCAACCGTATCATCGTACGACGAAAATACATTCTTCAATGATATTCCATATTTATTCATTGTAGCTGCACCCAGAATAACCGGAAGATATTCTCCATAAACGACATTTTGCCATTCAGCAATAACAATACGCCTAAAAATTGAAATTAAGTTTCATTCTGCACTTTTAATGTTCACAAATATAAAATGCGAAAACTAATTAGTAAATACTTTGCGTGTTATTATTTGCAATTACCTAGTCTCTTGATAAATTATTTCATCGGTCATTTCTGGACGGTCTTTCTGAATAATATTTGCTATCCGGTTGTGCTCCCTCAGAAAAACTGCCGATATAAATTTAATCCATTAAATTGTTCTGAAACGTTGTATCTCAAGTAAAAAATAATTAGGTTGATAATAGTTATTTTCCTTTAAAATGAGAATAAATTCCACAATTAAGATAATACAAAAAATTTGAAAACAATCGTATGTTCAAACATCGTTTTGTTGTATAGAATATATACCTATTTAAAATCTGACACTTAAATATTGATTTGGCTATTATTTTGAACAACAAATATACATTGAAATTATGTAAATTGTATTTGCGTACGAGTGTGTAAAGCGGTAAGTTCTGGTATCTGATTTACACGAGGATCCCCTGCGATATATTTTCCAGTAAAAGTGTCAGAATCATTTTTCAAAATTTGTTCAGTTGTGGGCAGAAATTGTGACTCTTGATCTTTAACATGCATCAAACCTATCAAAAAGTAGTAGTTGTAAATAAAGTAGTAGATAAAGTAGATGCGTCACTAATGATATACCTTGTGTAAAGATAGTTTTATGTTTCTTAAGGGGTTTAGAGTTTTACCTCCAATGAATGCCCTGAGTTCAGTTGCACGTTCCTCATTAAAACCATACATTGCAGATAAGTCCGTGTAAGCGGTTTGTGCATTGAATTGCTCTCTAACTCCAGAATTTGCTGCAAGAAATGAAAAATAAAATACTCCTCCTTTTTTCAATTTATAATTTATGTACAACAGTAATCAAAATTATGAAGTATTTCTCTCATGTAATATTCCGTTTTCGATGGTTTGATTTATTTTAATACACTAAACTTTAATTAATTCCATCACACATTTACACCATTTTTTGTTCATCACCGATCGTATAAACACATCCCGATTTTTAATGCATGTTTTAGTAAAAATTATTTTTCCAATGTGGGATGGTTAACTAATTACATTTAGAAGGATTATACTAAAACAATTCATGTAAACATTTTGGGTGTATTAAATGTGATGAGCCATAAATATTATATTCTCATTCTCCACTGCCATTACAATCTCCATGCGTTAGTGATACAGTGATAAAGATCCAATTTTAATTCTTTACCCAACACATGAAACACAGCGCAATGAAAAAATTGTAGTGTATTACTGCATACAGCCACACAGATTGTGACTCACGTTCATTTGCGCTAATGGACTGAATACATTCATACTTTTATCTTACTTACTTGGAAATGTGAATGCCCTCGACCGTGTAAAACTCATGCATGTTTGCTCGAGATTTGAGAAAAAAGGATCATCTTCACCAATATCAATAGGCCAACAGTCGTTTTGATTTTCCGACAGTGTGCAGCAGCCCCTACCTTAAAACAAAATACTAAATTGGAACTTTCAATTATCCAAAAAATGCATCAAATTCCCAAAAAACATTAAATAATTGTACATCACTATCGATTGTCGTTTGTTATTGCATTGTTGTGAAACTCACTAACAAATTATTTTTAATCTGAAAATATGACCAATGAAACAATAAAACCTTCTCCAAACGGCGTTAAAGATAAATCATGTGTGAGAAGCTGTCCCAATGGGATGACCATATTTGTAATAGTTGGATCAGGGCGAATTAAATCAGGATGCAAAGTGACACTAAGAAGTCGAACGTTTGGCAATTTATTGGTAATTAATCCCCCTCGCGGCTCCGATATGTCTATTAAAAAGAATTAAAGGCATATTTTTTAAATAGACAAATAACACAAAAAATAGTGCAGTACAGTACACGACAAATTATAATAAACTTTGCTAAATAACATTATTTATGAAATTATTATTAGGGATATGCAAATAATTTTTTGTTATTTCTCACCGTCTTCATAATCTGCTGATAATAAACGTAGTAATGGCGTTGAACTTCCTGCACCCCAGTTTGGGTTTGCAATATTATTGCAGGATCCGTCAATAGTTCTATAAATCTCGTTTGCAGATCCACATGATAATAATTCGATATCATTTTCTGAGAAACTCAATCTTGTCGGATGATTTGTCTTTAAACTGTTTTTCAGTAGACCCAAAGCTCTTGTCCGTGGAATATTTTTCCTATTTTAAAAGGTGTTAATTTATAATAATCATCAATATACTAGATATAAATATATTAATTTGCTATTACTAATTGTTAGCCAGTAAATAATTATAGTTTTAGGTGTGTATTTTATTACGTCATTTTAACGAATAGTAATTACACTAGAAAAAAAATACAAAATGAATTAGGTACCTATTTACTAGAATTTCATATGCTTTCAAATAAATATCACTTTCCATTCTAAGTAACATTTCAGACACCTGGAATTTTACAAAAGAGTGACTAAAATCCCTTGATTGTATTGAGCTCTCTAAAGTCAAATTATTGGATTGTACCTTCCACATTTCATTTCGAGCTTCCTAAAACAATATGCGATATGTTTTATCAATTTCAATACTTTTTAGATGGTTGATGGTTTTTTATGTTTATGCATGTGTTTTAATTATTTTTATTTTTTCGAATTCAAAATGACTTTTTGACTTACTGTTATTGACGATTCCAATATTTTCAGTTCAACATTGCTAAATTTACTAATTCTAGTGGAAATGCTTTGACATGAATCGAAGAAGAGAAATATGCGTAGAAATATAAATAACTGAACAGTAAACCTAGAATAAAAAAGATGCATTGTTAGAACAATCATCTTAATTATAATTTATAGACCTATGGATTGATAGTTAATTGTATTAAAAAGTATTAATTAAAAATCAATCGTTCAAATGTTATAAAAAGTTAGATTTCACGGATTTTATTTAATTAACATTTTAAAAACAACTTAGTTTTTATCACCTCATCATGATAGTATGACGTGTTTGAACACAGGAAAAATTTGCTATAATCGATCGTATTTTATTTCCACCAGTGTATAATCGTAACAGAACTATACTAGGTGTCGAAAATTAGTAGTTGTAACATTCAGCTTATTAACGGTTTTATATAAAAAATTTGGACAGTTTATTGATACAAATTACTCACTATTGAATTTATTTTTTATCAAATCAAAAGTGTTTTAATGATAATTGCACACTGACACGTTTTGCAGATTTAAGAGATTTTAATAGGAATAATAGCCCATAACGCCCATAACAAAGAGGGAAACGTTACACCGACATACCTATACACAAATTCTTAGTAATGATGCTTTGTAAGAATGTATTTATAATTGTTAAATAACAATAAAATAAAAGTAAAATTAACCTATTTCGGTAACTTTGTGGTTCAAATGCTCAACTACTAATTAGATATTCCATTAACATGCATCAAAAATGCTTGCGAAATCATCAAAACTCTAATTTATTTATCATTGCAATTTGCAGTTATTTATGTTTGCAACTACCTAATTGTAAGTAGGGATATAGGTAATTTGTTAAAGATTAGCACTACAATCGAAATGGAATACACAAATTAATGATATTTAATTTGATATGCATATTTGCTAATATAATTAATTGCATTGTTCAAAGCAAAATTGTTTACCTAGCTAACATTTATATTAGCATTACATAACAGTCTAACCTAACATTCCTTTAGTATAAAATTAAGGCTTGATAAAGTCGTGTTCAAATAAAAATATTTGTGTTTAATCAGCCACTCCTACTACAGTCAATATCAAAATAATCGATTCCAAGAATATATATATTTCTAAAACCAACATTTCCTGTTTGGATAAATGTGCATAAATTATAAATCGACTGTCTATAATAAGAACCGATTATAAAATTCAAATTAGTCACTGTAGTAGGTACGGTTTCGACTTGCGATCTCAGATAGCTGTAGCATTAGATAATATTATACATAATTATGTAGGCAATATAAACATGAATTAGAATAAGAATAAGAAATAGCTGACTGATTCTCAGCCCAATGGGCACGGCAAAAAATTTGATTTTTCTATTAATTTGAAATCAATTGCATCTGAAAGGCACACCCCTTGGAAGCATTTTGTATATTTCACATTTTCGCATAATGCCCCTGGTGGGGGTATGGGGAGCGCAATGATACGATGACCTTCTGAATGCTGTAACTCCGCCATTTTTTATCCGATTGGGTTCAAAATTGCACAGCAGATAGATAATAAGATTATACACGGTAAGATTTTTTTATAACATGATACATCAAATATTTTCCCGCCAAATAAATTTTTGAACTTTTAAGTTTGAATTTTAACTGTTTTTACCTCGCATCCGTAATTGTATTTAACTGGTTAGGTTAGGCTAAATAATTTCAATTAATTTAAAACACTCTAAAATAAATTAATTTTCAAAAATGAATAAATAGTAAACACAGTAAAAATTCAAACTTAAAAGTTCAAAAATTTATTTGGCGGGAAAATATTTTATGTATCATGTTATAAAACAATCTTACCGTGTATAATCTTATTATCTATCTGCTGTGCAATTTTGAACCCAATCGGATAAAAATTGGCGGAGTTACAGCATTCAGAAGGTCATCGTATCATTGCGCTCCCCATACCCCCATCCGGGGCATTATGCGAAAATGTGAAATATACAAAATGCTTCTAAGGGGTGTGCCTTTCAGATGCAATTGATTTCAAATTAATAGAAAACTCAAATTTTTTGCCGTGCCCATTGAGTTGAGATTCAGTCAGCTTTCATTTGTAATTAAGCAGAACTTATTAGCATTAGATTAAAAGTTATGTAGATATTTTTAATAGAGGTTCAATGGGGTTTATAATTGGGAAAGTTGAACCAATGAAATTAATTAAATGGACGTTGAGTTTAATCAGTTTGCAATGAAACTTGTTTTATTATTTTTCATTTTAATTACACATTCAGCTTTCAAATTAGTTTAAATTGTCGAATAAAGATAATTAAAATGATAATTATAATAACATGCATTCTTAGTTATTAGTTACTTTAAGAGTAGTTATGCAATCACATTTAATACATTTAAAGTTCACGTGCCATTACTGCTTTCACACCGTCTTGTCAAATAGATCATATTATGCTAATTATTGGACCTGAAAAAATTCGTTACATGAACTTAAATTTTGGTTCCCAAAAAGCGCTATTGAGTTAAAAGTAAATACTATCGAGATTTTATACCCTAAATATATAGATTTTTTTAAAAAAACTAATCGGGATAAAAAAGAATAATTAATCTTAAAACAATATAACTGCATTCATATTCATGTAGAAAAATCCCGCACGTAAAAATATTATAATACTAACCTGTAAGTATAGAAGAAACCACATGACTGGGGTGGGTTTCTATCTTCTGCCAATCGAAATGAAGTTTATTGAATGTTTTAGAATCAGGGATCCATCTTTTTGAACCGTTAGACACAAAGTAAACCGGGCGACTTTCCGACGACTTCATTAAATGCGCGTCGCTTGGAATTGAAGTTCCAACAGGCATGGCATCAATTTCACCGGCTTCCAAATTGACTATCCCGTCCCAGTTTCGAAATAATCGGTTGTATGTACCAGTATTTGGAATAAGGTGGCGTTGACCGTCGAAAATCAAATATACTGGGTTAGTGCCTTTAGCCCTCACACGAAGTCCCTCGAATTTATTTATTGAAGCGACTTCATTCAAAATGCAACTTGACAAAACAAGCACGCTTATTATGGTGAAAGTAATCCAACGCATTATCTGAAATTGCACTTTAGTGCTAAACAAATTATTAAAGAACTATTAATTGCGTTGTGTAATTATAGATTCTTGCAAACACCTTTATCAAAAATAAATTGTAAAAAACATTTTACTACTTTGAAATATTCATGTATCACAATTTTAGAATCAGATGTTGAATTATGTCATAATCAAAATTTTCATCGGCGTTTAATAAGTGTGTTAAGGAAAGGGTATTAAGTTTATTATATTCACCTGGCTAAAATTTAATTATTTGAAGCTAATAAATATATGTCATGCTGAATTAAATATATCTATAATATTAGAGTATTATAAACTTAATTTTATTTTAGTACACTTTTTGATAATAATTTGTTATGGAGTGGTAATTGTTTATCTTTTGCCCCTTTGTTGCAATTATATAAATACAATGGCCCAGTTCACGCTTGCGTTGTAAACGCCGTTGTAAACTCCACTTTTGCGTATAGTTTGTAAACTTACGCTTTTGTAAACTATACGAAGGCGGGAAGGGGCACTTTTTAAAATTGTCCAATCCGGTTCTTTACAAAATCTTCGTAGCTTTACACCTCTTCAGAGCTGCGTAAGCTTCGTAAGAGAATTTCTACGACGCCTCAGTGGTTTCGAATTCAAAATTACCGCCCGCGTATTAATAAAAATTGAACATTTGCATTCACATTTGCTTTCGTATGTTTACAAACGTACAAAACTTCTGCGATACAAAACAAGCGTGATTTGGCCCAATGCATCTATAGTTATCTATTTATAATTAAATTTCAACAAAACAATTGTGTGATTGATCGTTGCCCCTACCAACTGGTAGCGAAAATGAGACGAATATATACAATAATTGGGAAATTAGTGAAGATGATTTACTCATACTTTCATTTATACAAACTATTTGCTGGATTAGCGTTGAAAATCGCACCCTACCCCACTTGTATGAACAATGTGCTGGTATTTATACAAAAAATGAAATAAAAATAAGGTTATAGTTTAAAAACCACATCCCACCGCATGTATTTGCTGGTATTTATACACAATAATTTTTAAATGTAAATAACATTTACCTAAATATACGCAACCATACCTGATTACATATAAATAAATATATATTATAACAAATCTGCATAATATTCTTAGAGTTGATAGAAAAAAATATGCTTTGCTTTCTGCTTTTATCATTGTTTCTGATGCAATAAATCTACGCTAAATACGGTATTATGTGTATGAAATTGGAACAATCCAAATTGATTACGAGGTACTAAAATAATTTTACTTCTTAGAATAAGATTAAGCGACAAAATTTAGGTCAATCCGTATCAAGGCTGTATCTAGCGGCATGGCACTAGGGCACGTGCTCTAATCCAAATACCAGAAAAAGAGTTTATTTTACTAAAAAGTGCCTAAATCGCAAACTTTTCGCGCATCGCCCGAATTTGATACTTTTTAGGGTGTTTTTGTCTCAATTTAGCTCCATTTTTTGAGAAAATTGTGTTTTCCATAACAATTTTGACCTTGGTGCCCCCACCGAAATGAAATCCTAGATACGGCCTTGATATTGATATTTCCGAAACATTCAACAGAATAAGAGTTATAATTATAATCATGAACTTTAAAAAAATAAATATTGTGGCACATTTATACACAAAATAATCCCGTTTCATATCAATATATTGATAACACAACGTTATTGTCCCAAATGCTCTTGAATTTAATATTTCATATAAATATCAATTATCAACCGAAAGAGGCAGCTGTAAATTTAGAATGATCGTGTAACGGTTAATGAATCAAATTATTACAAAGTGTGGTTTATTATTACAAAAGTATTCAATAAGTACACTTTTGCACAGCATAATATAGTAGTTGATATTTTAGTTAGGTATTAGGTATTATTTTATTCAGTGATAATGCATAACATAACGTTCTCTTCCAGCATATATATATTACTGAACAATTTAACATTTGTGGGAGCAACAATAACAAATAAATATTACCTACTTATTAATTGTGAATGACAGTAATTCCTAATTGTTATATCTACCTACCATTATTGCAAAATATTTCCGTACATGCATAGGTGGAAATGGCAAGTATGTGAAAATTAACAATTAAGTCAAAATGTGTTTTGAAAATGCATATTGCAAAATATAGGTAATACAAAAGTAAATAGTCGCTAAAATGATGTTCAACTAATGAAATAACAAATTAATTTCCTATGACTTTTCCCTGAACAAAAAGAATATACATTTTTAAGTGCAGATTTATACTGTCAAATATTCA
>JAQFYB010005055.1:0-14838 GCA_034694085.1 Pogonognathellus longicornis | reverse complement strand
TCTCAACATTCTCTGGACGCTCCTTTTGCCATTCGCGACATTCTCTGAACGCTCCTTTTGCCATAACAGCGACGATACGCTGATACATACATCTACAATGTCGGTGGTTCGTCCATTTAAACATAGAACCTCCACTCCCACTCGTAAAAATTTTGCTTCGCGTTCCAACATCAATGCAGTATTAAGGGGATGCTTAGGGGGTTGAAGCTGCTCTCCAACTTTCTTGACTATACACTAAATAACAATATTTCACAAAATGCCCAAAACCCTTTTGGTCATAATTTCTTGAGTAAACTTATCCAAATATTTGACTTGGATGCGCCCCTAATCATATCATTACTAATATCAATGGCGGTTAAATAAATGTGTAATACATTATTGCAGATAATGTACTATAATAATTTTAATAAATGAATTACTATTTGATTTGGTGACTGGAACACCTCGAACCCGAATATTTGCGTTGTACATTCTTTCCATTTTGTAAAAAATGACAATCATAATTCGCGTCATTTTTCTTCCAAAATACTTTGTTTCGATCAATTATGAAAACTACCCCCTCGTAATTTTTGCATAAAATTCGATCGAAGTTCTCAATGATAGTATATAATTTAATTTTGAGGCCTTTTGGGTGGCTGTAAAATGAACATTTCACCCAATATCAGTCTGATGATGGCGAGAGTGAGATTTTCAATGAATTAACAAGCGGTTGCAGTCTTAATAAGCGATTCCGAGATTAATTCTGATAAAATGTCATTGAAATCGAACGCAACCTAAACTTGACATCATCCATACTTTGAAGATCTCTACAGGTCAAACGGTTCGTTAAATTTTTTTCCTACTGAATCAAACTTGATCTAGCTACATGCTATGGACTACCTCTGTGTGAAATTTTGGGTCAATCGCAAGGATTGTTTGCCTAGACAGTAGACAGTGGCGTAAATAACACTATAATACAACCTATACGTCGGAATAGGGCTGACAAAAATTTTGTCTCAAAGCTTAACTTTTTCGAACGGCACGCGAAATAGTGAAATATTTGACAAAGTTTTTGCTCAAGCCTGTCAATCAGATGCGTGGCCTGGATACGCTCCTAGAGAGATAGATTATTTTACCATAAAATGGCAATTAACCGCTCATAACCTGCTTATTTTTATTAACCTAACCTACATTTCATTGACTGTATGTAATGGTTGATGAGTCTCATTATCCTTGTTAGTTCGATTCTGGTAGGCACATAATATACTTTCCAGAGTTTCATTTTATAATAATTTTAACCTACCTAGGTAGTCATTGGCGGATGTAACACGTTTGCAGGCCCGATCCCTCCTCTGCAAAATCTATAGACAAAAGTCATAAATCCCAAAAAGAGGTTATATTTTAGCTATTACAGAGTTGCATAAAAAGTTTCTCTTAGGATCAATTTATTATGTTTGTTTGGATTGGACCGAAATTTTTCGCGGCCTTCTTTGTGCTCCATATTCCCATTTTTCCTTCCCCGAAATCGATTTCTGCATATCTTGCAAGAAAAATGTAGATATAGCTGTGATTACTGACGGTGTGAACGAAACACCCGCCCCCTATGAAAAATCCAAGACCGCCATAGTAGTTAGGCCACAAAAATTATTATTGTCTAGCTTGTCATTGTCACCCGACTTTATCTGGAACACAGGCAAGGCACGGCAATGCAGAATGAAACGATGTGAGCTATTGGACGCTGCGATGCAATTTGTGAGGGGAGACTCGCTACTACACTAAAAAATATGAAACAGTAAATTTTTACCTTGCTTTGCCGCTCAACAATTGTTTTGGTTGATGAATAATTTGTCTTTCACAGAAGTTTGCAGTCAGCACAGTTGAAGTACAGTTTACGCTACAGTCAGCAGTGGAATATTTATAATATGCAGTTCATTCTTTTTTAAATTGACTCAAGATCAAAGTTGCAAGTCAAAAGTTGTAATTTATGTATAAGTAGGTAATTAAAAATGGAACCCTGTGATGACCCCACTCAAATAGAATTACGCTCATTGGAAAATGCTGTGTTTAATTTATTTGAAACTGGATTTCTCACAGATATTGAATGCAGAAAAATTGTAAGTCATATATAAGTCTAATCAACAGTCAACACACAGTATAGATTGTCATTGTCAGTAATACAATACAGTCAACAGTAGGAGACGGTCTTTGTGTCTATACCATATACCTACACTAAAGTCCCATTATTGTCAATTTAATAATTATTGATTATAAAATAAAATTATAATTATAATTTACTCACTTACAAACATTTTATATAATGTTGAATGTATAAAACATTTCAATAGTTGAATAATTGAATGTGTAAATGGTGTCATAATATTTGTTTATTGTTTATAGTTATATTGCTGGGATATATTGATTATATTTAATTAATTGTTTGAAAATATATTAATCGAAATATTGTTTTTGAATTACAAAGGTGTGCACAAATGACATTAATGAAAGACGAGTTGCAATCTACCCACTGATTGTTGAAAAAGATCAAAATTTGTCAAAAAATATCCTGAGAGTATTTAAGAGTACCATTAATCCGTTGGTGAATCCAAAGGTAAGCATAATATGAATGTTTTCAAAGTTAATTCTATTAATTTATTTTTTAAATATTTAAACTATTCAGTACACTAATATTCCTGGTTTTCATAGATTTTAAAAACAGTTTTTTCGTTTCTACCCGTACAAGATGCAAAGAATAGTCGTCTCGTATGTCGAAAGTGGAACAAAGTTGCCAGATTGGTTTGCTTCGTTTATCAAAATTCTAAGCTGATTTTTAATTCACTTGGTATTTCCAAGAATCAAGAAGGAGAATGTGATGAACACGCCGAGCATGTGAAGGAAATTATCGTTAGAATAAAAAGACTGTCTGAGAGTATTGGTCGCCTAGAAAATGGAAACACTTCTAACCAGTACACTTGGAAAATTGTAAGACACACTTAAAAGTTTTTGAAGATATAAACAGTTAATTTTTATTTTATTTTCTAAAATAAATGTTTGCTGAAGCATCTTTAAGATTTTTTAAAGATATATATTACTAAGAATCTGTATTGTTTTGGCTAACTAGAACATGTTGCGAGAATCAGTAGTGGAATTAATGCTAACACTTGAATCAGAGGATGAAGAAAGTATGCTGAAAATTATTAAAAATCACAATAGTGATGACACCAATAATAAAATTCTAATGGACGTTGAGCATGTCATACAAGATGACAATGACGATGTAACCAAGAACGCCTTAAAAAATGATGCGGTATGATATAACTTTTAGTTTGTTTCCTACTTTCAATTAGAAATAGTTCACTCTTTCAAATCTTAATAATTCACAAATTATTTAAATTGCGATTATTTGTGTGATCCGAAAAAAAATATTAAGGAATTGTATTACTTGTACTTTTAATTTGTTTTATTGAATCTCTATATTTTGAAGAATAGGATGAAAGATTCCTCCATCCAAAATTATGCAGAGATTTTTTCTTCTTTTTGTATCTAACATCCTTATCTTGATTTTACTTGGTTTCATTTTGAATGGTTTCATATCACTTCTAAACTTCTATAGTAAATCGTTACGTCAATTTAACTTGAAAATGTTTGATTTGAATAAACAAAATTATGTGTTTTTGTCACAGATTTTAAACAATCTCTTCAACGTTTTACCTTGGGTGGATATCAAAAACTGTCGGAGTGTGAGTCGACATTGGTGTTCTGTAGCTGAGACATATTTTCGGAAAAACTCACAACTTGGATTCACAAAATCGTTTCGACCCAAGAATTACTTGGATACCTTAAAATATTCGTTGCTGCCAGATCTTCCTTTCAAAGATATTAAATTAAATTCTTATTTATTCCCAACCTCCGAGATTTTAGATTTTCTCTCCAAGTTGGGTAAAAATGTCAAGAGTTTGATCATTTTCAATCTCGATTCTCTAAATGGTATATCATCGTGCTTATCGTACACACAGAATTTGACAGAATTACATTTAGAGGCATGTACCGTTGCCAGTTCTGGCCCAATGATCCCCTGGGATAAGCTCCATCGCATTAAAGTTCTTGTTCTGAAAAACATTCTCGTCAAAATTGACAGTGAAGGACAAGTAATTTGTCCTTTAAAAGTTGAATTACATGATGTTAAGTTCTCGACAGGCGGAATTATTCCGACCATAATTACTTTGAACGATTTCGTAGATTTTAGCCATACGAAAGAAATTAAAATTTCTTGTTCTAGGGACACAAATCAAACGCAAAACTTTGATTGGGCAGCAAACAAAATAAATTTTCAAAAGGCCACGTTTCATAAAGTTAATTTTACCAATTGGACAAGATCTAGAGGCAAAATTGATTTTTTGAAATTAATAAATTGTCCATTTTTAGATAAAAATTATATGTCAATAAAAAAGTTAGTTTTTGAGAATGGTGCGATTAACACTTCGGCCTTGCCACTTACACTTGAAAAATTGTGGATTAATGGTGAAAACACTCAACTAAGTTCGACTCATATCATTAATCTTCCCAATCTGACATTTTTGAGCAGTCGGTACAACTTCAATGAAGACATTTCCACATTGTTTCATAATTGTAATAATTTGGTCGATATCGATTCCAAGTTTTTTTCAACAAATTTTGCTATGTATACCAAAAGTGTTAGAAGAATGAAAATAGAAAGATTCAGAATAGTCCCCCAGGCAATATTATTGCCTGTGACAACCATTAATTTAGACGTTCTTATTTTGCAACCCACTCATTGCAGTTTGGGTTTACAAGATGTTACTCAACTTCTTTTCACTATCAAACCATCAACTTTGGTTATGACAATCAATGGGACCCATGAAGATGAAGGGTTTCGTTCTTTCCTCTTTTCTAACCAAAGTGTGGAAAAAATGATTATTGAGTTTCAGCAAGGAAGTATCTTTGACGACAGTACCTGTAGCTGGTATGAATTTATTAATCAAATGAGTGACGCTGACATGACTTGGGAAGATATTTTGAATAATCAGATTGCAAATGTCCTAACAGAGAAACAATTTAAAAATTATCAAACTCTGATTGACTCAAACAATTACTAGTAACATTATGTTGTATGTGGTGTACAAACTATAATTAATTTAGAATTATGATTAGGTATATTTTTGTTGACGAATACTTTAATAATGATAAAAGCAATCCTTTTGTTGACAATGATTTAATGTAGTAGGTAAGTTTTTGGAGCAGTGTAAACGTAATTATGTAAGTAAAATATGTATGAAGACTATTAATCGTTGTTGTACCTACATATGAAAGTCGAAAATATTATTAGAGTTTGTATACAGTACATTTTTGGAGTTTTTTCTGACAAACGGTTTAATTGTACATAATATTTATATTTCTATAATTGTAAACACTTAAATATTGAAAACTTTGTAAACCAGTGAATTTGTCATATTAAATTATTTGCGTCATTCGAACATGTGTTTTTACGGTCCAATTTTCATCATATAATTGCAATGGAAAACCATTTGTTTATACTATTGCATTACTTACCATTACTATAACATCCTCAGTTTGAGGCTTGAGGTTCACATATTCCATTATTATGATTATGTTACGTATTGTTTGACTGAAAAGTCAAATTAATCGCAAAGACACAAACAATATTCTCTTTTATAATTATTATAGCAATATTTCTTCACAAAATGCGATCAGATGAATATTAGTTATTTCATTTGCTATATACAAAACTTTGATATAAAAATGAAATATAAATAAAGTTTTTTAATTTTATAATATGGATTAATTAGTCGATTCAATAGATGAGTATTTCTTTGAATGTTAAATAAATAAATACCAAAATAAAATAAACAATACATTTATTTATTCAGGGACGATATAGCAATAACCTTTACATAATTCTAATTCATTATAATTAGTTAAATTCGCGGTAATGTACTAGACAAAATAATTATTTGGGAATACTTACACTATCCGAAAATTGAAGAATGCTGAACACATAATAATATGTATACACCGGGCATCAACTAATTTTATATATATATAGATGTGGTATTAAAACTAGTTTTACAACGCCGTTACAGTCCAAATGAAATGGTATTGCCATATTATACATACAAATCATAATCATCAATAACTGCAAAATGTAGTACACAAGTCTTGTACCTAATTACCTTGGAGTGATTGTTTAATGTACTTGTACTGCAAATACATTAAACAAAAGTAAATATAAAATATAACATTTAAAGGTAGTTATTGGACTGATGGCCAACTTATTTTTTGAAGGTATACATCATAAAGTGCGAAAGTACCTAAATACACTTTAGTGTAGCACAGAGATAAAAATGATTTGATAATACACGATATTGAGCATTAACAAGAATTTTACGTATGTTAATGTTTACTGGAATATACAGATACAAGCGCAAGGAAAAAATACAATGAAAAAACCTTGGCTCGATATATTATTTATACCTAACACCTAAGTACTAAGTACCCAACTCAACATAATTCGGGGGCCGTTCTTTCAAATCTTTGATAAATGACTACACGCTGTGTGTGTTTGGAATTGGATAGTATTAAAGGTGCTTTGTTGCTAGCTATATGGATTTGTACCAGAACTAGAGATACAAGTGATAAACCGATAGTGCTGGGGAGAAGCAGTAATGTAAGCCTGATCTGTATGCTTCGATCGTGTTATCTTCATGTAAGTTAATATAAATAAAGAAATCCAATTGACATGATAACGCCGGCTAATTTTCGACTTTCTTCTATTTGTATTCCTTAAAAGTCACAGAGACCAATGTATGCAAATCAAACCCGACATGATGAATGTTGAGCAGAACGACGGCATAAAATGAACAAATCCAAACATTTCGACCTTGTTCTTGGTCCACTCGTCACTGTCGTCACACCCACACATGTACAAATTGACTGTTAATCTATCGTCAATGAATACTTGCATAATTTTAGCGTCAAAGTATTGGGTCCATTGTTTGGCGTCATGCAGAATTTCCAGTTTTGAGATTTTAAGTCTTCATTACTTTTTATGCGACGAATGATTAAGAAATAACTACTTTCTCTCATGCCACGAAAACTATTTAGTGGAACCACAGAACTCTCACGGTTAGCCCCATTACATACGTATAGTTCTCTAAATAGGAAAGATATTATTATTAGGTTCACGTCACAGATGTCTTTGGTAATCATTGTGGGTTGTTCATTTTGTTTTTCCAAATCATCATATTGATCTTTCGAATATATTGTCCACGGTTGCAAGAATTGTTGACTCAATAAAATTAGATCCATTAAATCCAATGTGTTTGCATCCCCGATTGGATGAAATGATAAACGAAAATCACACTTATTAAAATATTCCAAATTTATGGGAAAACGTGTTGAGCCAATGACAAATGATAATTTTATTTCCAAAACAAATATAGACCAAATCATTGCAAGTAAATTCATTTTCCAAAAATTTATTTCTAAACAACCAATTCTAATTTATAACTAACTCTAATTTTATGATATTAATTAAAGGTGTTACACACAGCACGACGCTGGAGAATATCCGACAAGTTATTCGTTCGTTAACCATATACAATATCAACTGCTTTTTATATGCTTCTATCTATATCTATATATTTATATATTTATTTTCTTAGTTTCCGGAAACGACTTCCTTGTTTGAATACATCGTTAACAAAAGCACGAAAATACATAATTATTAATTTCAGTTAGATGAGTGTTTCAGGAAGAGGAACGAATACAAAATACAACGAGTGTGTATGCAAGGCGCAAGGTACATATATACACGGCACACCGAAGTGGATTTCCACATTAACAACCATTTCCTTCTAACATCTAAAAATACTTAGGTGCATTTGTTGAATTTTATCGACTAACTAAACCCTTTAAAAGGAAATATGGTTCCTTAAAATTATAATATCTCCGTTATTTATTATTCGTTTTTTATTATTTGCTACCTAAGTTTGCATTTTTTTCTGTATCGTTTTTATTTATTGGGAATAATATTTTATGATATTTATTTGCTTTTATGAAAGATTGTGTAAAATGAAATATGTAAGCAGGTAGTATGTATACCCAAAGCCGTACCGAGGGGGGAGGCTTAGGGGTTTCAGCCTCTCTGTGGATTTCTAAAGTTACATTAGATATTATTAGTAATTTTGTTGAGCATGATAGTATTATAGGTAATTGTATTATGTAGTAAAAAATAATTTTACTTAATGAACTCAATAACTGAAATCGGTTATTATTCTAGTAATGGTAATTTTTACTGCGTGGTATAAGTATTATGTAGGTGTTGATTAAGTCGCGCCAACTGGTCAAAGTGGAATATCTCATGAACCAATACGAATTATGGAATGCAATCAATATCACTCGAAAGAGGATGAATCACACATCATTTCCGTATATGGATTGTCTACCTTCGGTAATGCAATACGATCGGAACAAGGCTTCATATAAAATGGTCCTCCACCATGTTAAAATGGTAGCCAATATTGCTTTGAACTGACATAGTTCATGTATCACACCGAATTAAGATATGCAATCAATATCAATCTAAAGGGGAGACTTTAACGGTCATTTTCATGTATGGTTTGTCTGCACAGTTTCAGTGCGGGCTAACATTGGAACTTTAATGTAGGTCAAATAATTGACCAAGAAAAATCGATCAATGAAGTTGCTTACTCGTATCAAAAAAGAAACAAAAACTGAAATCGACCCAATTTCCTTGGCCAATTATTCCACACACATTAACTTTCTAAAGTTAGGCAACCCATACATGAAAATGACCATTAAAGTCTCCCCTTTCGATTGTTTTTAATCGCAATTGATAATTCGATTTGGTGTATGAACTAAAAATATTATTGTGACATGCAATTTAACATGGAGGAGGACCATTTTATATGAAGCCTTGTTCCGAACGTATTACATTCCCGAAGTTAGACAATTCATATATAAAATTGATTATTGATTCATCCTCTTTAGATTGATTTCAATCGCATTTCATAATTCCTATTGCTTCATGAGATATTCCACTTTGAGAAGTTGGCAGTGAAGCGATGAATGTTACATTAATTTACTATATGTGTATTATGTAATAATAAGTAAATATTCTAAGCCTCGTCTATTGAAACTTGCGGTACAATGTTCCATCTACATTTGTAACATACAACTTAGAAGAGTATTTACCTGTTGTGCTGTGGTATTTGGAAAGAGATGGAAGTTCAGCAAATCTTCCATGACTTTGACGTAATTATCAATTAAGAATCTTAATCTAGGAACTTAATTGTTATGTACGGCGACACCATTGACTCACCTATTCAATCTGGAGATTCATGAAATGCAAAACTATCGAGGTACTAGGTACCTATATCAAGTTAAAGATAAAGTTATTAAGTTTTTTCTAATTCCTTTTAAGTAAAAAGTGGCAAACGGGCCAAGACAAAGTGTTCTTGTTTTTGTGCTTGTAGTTATTCTGGAGACTAAATGTCAAGACATCAATTGTACGATTGACTACGTCACATCTTTTTGCACATTTTGCATATTAAATTCATCATACGCTTGTGTGTGAAAAACTTGCGTGTGATTTCATACAGTAAAAGCTTCTCCAGTACAGCAAAGTGATTTATTTAACATTTACAACATAAGGGATTCCCAATGTCGAAATTAGTTCACTAGCACCTGCATTTACGTCAGCAAATACTTACACCCTATAAAGTGGCGCTTTCTACTATCTCTTGTGACTATTTTACATTTAAACCGCTTTACAGCTTCTACACGTTTTCAAATATATTTTATGAATTCAATTCACATGATTTACCATAACATATAATAATAATCATTAAAATAAAATAAAAATTAAAAAAAAAATCGGCGGAAACATTTACAAACTACTTCAAAAGCTGATCGCTTAATCCGATTTCATTGAATGCGCTCACAAAACAACTAAACTGAAATACTTAACTTACTTCTACACTCCTTAATGCATGCATACGTCAATGGTTTACAAAAAAGAAGAAAACACTAAAATACAATAAATATTAAGTTATTAAAAATGACATATATTAGGTTGTAAAATACAAACATTATATTTCTTTACATACAATAAAATATTAAACCAATGTGCATTTTAAGTTTTTGTTATTTTAATGAGATTGTTGTTTTCAGAACTGAACGTGCATTTGACGGTGTTCAGTAAAAAGTAATAACATGCACAAATGAAATGTTATTATCTTAGTGTTTCGTTTTGTATATTCTTATTGGGTAAAAAGTTTCAGAATTAATACTGAGATAAGTGGACATGAATAATATTTAGTAGTCTATTAAGCACAATAAAAACTGTAAGGATGCAGAAACAACATTTTATTACATTACTGACTCTCTACGCTTTATATTATACTGTTTTTTGCCACTCATAGTCAGAATTTGTACAACTAAGGTGCATAGACTGTTTAAAATCAACTACTTTTCTGACTGGGTTTCTTAGAAAATGATTGTAATATTAATACAAATTATTTAATCTTGTGTTAGTGTTACACCGCATTTGAACTATAACATACTTATGAGGGCTGCTTACACATATATGCCAAAAACATGTCATTGTGATACATACTCAGTCAGAATACAAATCAGCATTAATTTAAAAAAGGTTTATAAATCTGTGACGTCCTTCAGGTTTTGTACGTCAGAAACCAAAAAAACATTTTTTCGCGTGATTAGTTTTGATATTTGGTGATTATAACACAACCAAAGAATTGTAATAATGTTTCATTAAAATATAATTTTGCAGAGGATTAAATGATTCAAAGCTTAAAAGTCCATTTTATTCTTGTAAAAATGAATTGATATTATGTACTAAGCTGACTCACGGTTAAAAACAAATTATTCACACACGGCTCTGATTATGGCTATCAAATTACTAAATGTTCCCAAATCACCATTTTCACACGCGAAATCACAGTTTCACACTAAAGTTCACACTTTAGTGTGAAACTTAAATACTATGGAAGAACAATATTTCAGATCTGCACAATAAAAAGTTAATTCTACTACATGTACTGTAAAAATTTAAATTCAAAATCGTCAGCAGATAAATCATCTTCAAACATTTGCAGGCTAGGAGGGATGATTAACATAGGTAGGTACCTAACTTATTATTAATAGTTAGTAATTGAAAGTGAACATTACAAGCTGAAGCTGGGAAGTTTGTTAGATAAATGCTACACGTGATATTAAGTACCTGCATGAAAGTGAAATACATATAAGGCGTGCGGAGAAATTTGTTATTCGAGTTGAGCTTTTTACCCACATACATAATTATTACATTCAATTAGAGTCAAATACTGCAACCAGTTTTACTCGAACATGAAATTTTCATACTTTTTTACGGGTTCTCTACAGTCTTTTTTACCGGCAGTTTGTAAAATAAATTTCAATCATCGTTCATTAATACCTGTTTTTCCTTAGAATTAGGAGATGCACAATTTACAATAAAATTATGTAGAGTGTCCGAGTCTCGTAAAATAACATTTGTTGGTAATTATTACATTTTTCGATTTTTAATATTTCAGTTCAGTAGGCACCTTATAATATAATGAGGATATTGACTTTCATAGTAGTTTACACATCCAGTAGTATTCACAGGAGTATTGGGAGGTTCATCTTGCAAGTATGTATATAGGTATGTAAATGCATAGTATGTATTTACTATTTAGGTACCTGACATGCATATATAGTAGTGAAGAACAACAACACCAGGCGGTACCAGAAGATAATTTATGTTGTACATGTCGGTAGTCACAAAACAATGCGAGAGAAATGACGAGGAAAACTGTGACTCAAAAACTCAGAAAAACTTGTGTGAAGGCATCATGAAACTGGATTTGTCTTGGGATATTGAACATGTGTATTGTTTGTATTTGCGCAAAAGTGAATAATTAACGTTTTACAAAGATTTAGAACTAATTTTCAAGAAAAACTAACACGTTCACTTACAGTCCTCATACTTCTTATGATGTAGCTGGCAAGCATGTTGTAGCTGTAATGTTGCTTGTTTTTACTCATAACTATAAGTACATCATAATAATACAGTACCTATAGACTGAGTTTGCTACTTTGTGCATGTAATAGCATAATATTACATTCTTGTAGGTATCTCAAATGTTTCTCAAACACCGCAAAACACTTTGTTGCTCACTTCCATGTGGGCAGTTCGATCGTACACTTCAATCTTTTCTTTCTAACCCTGATTTTACAATAATTTTCAATTTTGTTGTATTGGTACAGTGTGCGTGCATTAGGTAAGTACAACAGCGGAACAAAGAAAATAGGCCACAAACTTAATTATAACAGAAACCAGTAAACTATTTCAAAACTTTTTCTAAAGCGTCGTTTAATTAATCAGTTTTAGATAGTTATTTCAATTACTGCATCACAAAGCAAACAATAAAATGCAACGAAAATTGCCAGAGGGTTTATTTTTCTCGGGCTTTGTACTTCTAATTACCGTGTTCTTAAGCGGCTGGATTTTAGTTCCTTCTGTTGTCAATAACCAAATTGAAAATGTAAGTACAAGTAGAAAATCAATTCGCCATTTATTTGGAAACGTGGAAAAAATTATTTACCAGAAAATTAATGGTCATATTAATAATGCGGTTTTAGGCATTTATCTTGGAGCCTGGAACACGACTTTGGAGAGAATGGATCAAAGAAAAAGAACTTTTCTTCAGGATTTACATTTTCAATGTGACCAATCCGGAAGAAATTGATGGAGGGGCTCAGCCGCTCATTCAGGAAATAGGACCTTACGTTTACAAGTAAGTTTAGCGCAAATGAAACGTTATATTCTACTAAATAAGAGGTGTTCCGGAGAAATGGTTTAATTCAAATACATTCACAAGACTCAAAATTTTTCAACTCATTCATGCAAAAAATAAACAAAGGAATAATAATAGGCTTACTATAATATGCAGTACTGACATAGGTATGTTTTCAATTACAATTTTTTAAATTTCAATCAATCAAATCTTAACTTTTTTAAATTTATTTGTTAAAATATTTTTCAATTTTCAATTTTTTAAATATTTGTCAAATTTCAATTTTTCAAATATTTGTCAAATTTCAATTTTTCATTGTTTTTCAATTTAAACTATTCATTTTTTTTAAATTTCAATTTTTCAAATATTTTTCAAATTCTCACTTTATTAATAATTCACTAGAAAAATGAAAAATCAGACTACACTCATATTTCACTATTATAAAATAAAACAAACAAAAACGTCAGGGTTCTGCAAATACTTGCTTTCATCCCAAATAAGTAAAACGATAAATGCATTTATTCGAATTATTATTATAAAAATCATTTACTTCTGAAGAGTAAACTTGATTTGTGTTTCAGGAAAATAATGACAAGACCATTAATTAAAGAAAGGACAGAGAATGACACTATAATTTTTAAGGATATTTACACTTATCATTTCATAGAGGAGCTTACAAATGGAAATCAAGATGATGAGATTGTAGTTCTTAATCTTCCATATCTCGTAAGTAATGGTTGAATATCATCGGCATATTTTCCATAAAAAATATATTTCTTTTAATTTGAATTAAAAAGTTTCTACTAGTTTGTTAAACATTGAATTTTTTGATGTATAGGCGGTGGCTGATCAACTGTCTACCTATTCGTTTTACATACGATACTTGGTGTCATCCTATCTCATGAAATTCAAATCTAAACCCTTTGTTCGGCGAACGGTTCGGGAATACCTGTTTGAGGGGACATTTGAACCAATGATTTCCGAAATACAGAAAATAACTGGCCAAAATAAACTTCCAAACAGTACCTTCGGAATATTCTATGGGGTACACATTTTTTCGGGTGTCCAATATTAAGTAGTAATAACGTCTGAGATTCAATATGAATTAAGAGATCATTAGTATACACTTTTAGTCAAATTTTGAAACAAAATCATAGTGAAAAATTAAACCTTGAATTAAATCAATTCAGATAATATTGAATGAGTGTTTTCCATCTCAAAAATTACAACCACAATAACAATTAAAAATGGGTTTTGCTAGCGTTTCATATTAAACGGACAGATTTGAAATTATGTAATATCTTACGATTATTAGACAAAATAATTTTTGCATATTTTATCACCATTTAGATGCTTAATTGGCTGCTATAATTTCTTTATTTGTTTCTCCCGCGCAGAAAAATGGAACAGACTACGGAGAAATGGAAATATATTCTGGCAAGAAGGACACTTCTCGAGTTGGAGAGATAATTTCTTGGAAGGGAAAATCGGAATTAGAATTTTGGGACGGACCTTCGTGCAATATGATGAATGGAACCGACGCCACTGCGTTTTCTCCATTTGTTTCAAAAGACAAACCTTTTAACGCATTCGGTTACGACATATGCCGCTCCTTACGTCTTACTTACGAGAAAGAAGATGAGCTCAACGGAATTTTAGGATATCGTTTTGGACTAGGCAAAGAAGTATTGGATCGAGACAACCCGGAAAATCGTTGTTTCTGCTTTGAAAAAGATATGGATGATTGCCCTGGTTCGGGGGTTTACCCAATTCAATCTTGCCAAAATGGTATATTAAAAATTCACACTCAAGGTTTTATTATTGGCTTCAACTTATTCAAGGGCGTAACTAAGAATTTTAATTTGGCTGTGGAGTTGCAAGAGGGACAATTTTGGAATTGGACTCAAAGGAAGGAATAGCAAGCACCAAAAACAGTAGTTAATAGCGCTAGAAATAGCAATAAAAATTGGCAAAAATAGCA
>JAQFYB010005054.1:0-14839 GCA_034694085.1 Pogonognathellus longicornis | reverse complement strand
GGGCAGGTACGAACAGTTCGTACCTGCCCTGCATGTGTCCCGATTTTTAACGGTCGCTTCTGGCCACTGTAATTTATTATGACACCTAATCGATTGCTTAACTTGGAAACGCCGTATCTAATTGTAAGTTTACCATGAAAGTTCATTTAGAAGTATCTGACCGTATCAGTAAAGTAGTAAACGTGTACACGGCGTTTCTAAGTTAAGCCATCGCTATGTTTTCGCGTAAAATATTTTCAGGGAGAATGCGCTTTATGAAATGTGTGGTTATATTGCATAAAATAAAATATTACACTATCATTGTTTAATGATTGCTTTAATATTCATCAGTTTGATGTTTTAAGCGTATACATATTTTAATTTGAGTTATACATTTTCGTCAATTAAGCTAGAAAAATTGAGGAAGTTGAGAATAAAATATCGAATGTGTCGTATCATTAAGAAGTGTGCTCAGTGACGCTCAATGTTCATTCGTTTTATTTTGTTCCAGTAGAATCTGGTGAAAGTTGTTTCACAATAAGAAAGATGGTGCTTCCTCCAAATGGCGAAGGAAGGACAGTGTAGAAACTCGAAGCAGTTGAAGATTCTCATGCAGTTCATAGTTTAGATATATGGGACCTGTGTAATTTTTTACACAGCTCGTAATGTTAAAGTCAAGATACATTAAAACTTCGACTAAGTAAAAGTAAAACACGTGTTGGGGTCATAATTTCGATTCAGTCGCATCATTCAACTGTGACAACAGTGGAGCCTACAATATCAATCAACTGCTTTGAGGTGAAAGTTGCTACAAGTCTTTGACTCCCGGCTGATTTCGGAATGAATCTATGGACGTATTTCATTTCCTCTCCAATGTCCACCTCCCTAATAAAATCAATGAAACAAATTTTGTCAAAATTCAGTTCATAGGCATTGTTACATTTACAACTTTCTTCGTTTCATATGTTTTAGTCTTTTAGTCAACTTTAAGTAATGAATGATCCTGATCTTTATAACATACTTGGGTTTGATAGTCGCAAATCGGCTTAGTCCAGGGCCCTCATAGTTGATGACGCAATTAGTCAGTTTTTTCTTAATAGGGTTGACAAAACTGAATGTAATGTACGTTGGCTTTCCAACTTTTACTCCGTCAGACACCTACCAAGAGATAGAATTTAATCATTTCATTGTAAACTGTAGATGTTATTGCTGTAGTAGTAACTAGTAACCAAAACGAATAGTTTCATACATACAAATAAAATGAGGAAATGACAGACAAACACTTAAGTTAAAACAAAGCAAGATTCAAAAGGAAACTGAGGTAATGATTTCCTATCTGAAATCTTCATGTACAATTCCTATGCATACAGCCACAATATAACAATATTAAAGCAGTAATACATACATTGGTTTGTTAGTAAAGGTACATATAATATATCTATTGAGTAAATACTTAGGTATATACAAATAGACAGCCCATAATGCATTGCATCACATAGGTAGTACACATTAATGTTTGGATGCGTAATCCTACATGTACAGATGAAGATGGTATAAAATTAATTGTGTCTCTGTCCACACAGAGTAGCTTACCTCTAAATTGAGAGTGGGCTTAATTACTTGAAAATCATCCTCTTCACTCCATGCTTGGTTTGTTTCATCCACGAGGCAGATAGCAAATATTTTCATGATGCCGTATTCGACCAACTTGTCCATATATTCTTCCGGCTGCACTGTCAAACGCAGCTCCTCGCCTATCAAAATACAAACACAAGCAACTCATTGTCAGACGCAACTCAAAACCATAAATACCACACATGCTAATTAATTTTGCGTGGATACTTAAAGTAATACTAGGCTTAAATAGTAATGTACAAAACTATAATATACATTGTACACATTAGTACCTACTGCATACTACAAACTTACTCCCATATTATTATACTGTAAATCTGGCCATTATAATTCTTACAGAGATATGAAGTATACAGAATAGTTATGTTATTTAGAATTTATATATAGGTATTTTATAGTATTAATTTGCATTAGGTTATTTCAACTAAAAATAATGCTATAAACTTTAGTTGTTTGTTATCCTTCATCTTATTACTTAATCACTTTTAGTCCTTTCCTAGTTAATGAAAGAATTACAACATCTACTATATATGCGCCTGCAAATACAAGCTCCTACCTACGAATGAGTATCTTAATACTTTGATTGTATACATATTACTAAGGTATATGGTTTGGGAAAGGGAAAATTCGAGACAGCATATTTTTTTTAAATTTTACTTACGTGAATTCGGCTTAACAACAAACTTCCCAGAAGCTTTCTTGACTGACTTCGCCCGAACTCCAGTGTAGTAAACACTCTCTGCCGATAAGTCGGCTTGAATGGTACGATTGTTCTCGGATTTATTCTGTAGATTGTTTTTAAAAAATGGTCAAGTTACCCACATTCAGTACAAGAATGTACAATGTATAATATTCCATACTTAAATTTTTAAATACATCTTAGATATAGTTGCAAGAAGCAGTCGAAACGATTTAATTTCTGTAGTTTCATCACTGATACTGACCTTTCATATAAAACAAGATCTCTCTTAAGGTTTTAGATTGTCAATTTACCTCAATAGTTACCACCAGTGAAAACGGATCTCCGACAGGAACTCTGTCCAAGTCAATTAAATCAAATATAACGTCTTCCTCCTTTGGAGGTCTCATGTCGAAAAAGCATGTACGAGTTGAGCCACGAACAGCATTCACTAATTGCAATCTCTCAGTTCTCGAACCTAATGTAAAGAAATGTAATAATTTCTGCTTAATTTTTTTTCTTCCATACAAGTTAAAATTATTTTTACATGAAATACTATATTCATTGAGTTACTCCTTCTTATTGCCTGCATGTGTGCAATATATATTCCATGTTTGCATATTTTTAATGTGGTTTGGAGTGTCATTTCATTATAGTGACAATATTTTAGTGAATCCCGTTTTCTTAAAATACATTTTTTTAACGCAATTACCTTCTTTGGGTTTATATTCCTCAGTAATGTCCATTCTGTCTGTGTCTCCTTCCTCGTCATAGAAATTGGGTTGCTTTGTAAGAACCATTTTGCCCACACTAAAAATGCATGAAAAGAATATCAAAAATTATATACCTGTGTGTGATATTAATTTTTCCATACACGCCAACAGAGGTAATGCAAAATGTAAAGCAATGATATACAAAAATGCATGTTTTTTATCCTTTAGTGTATGCATCCTTGTTTTGTTTGTATTTACTAATATAAATAACAAATATCTGACACTGAAGAATAAGTAGCAAATGAAGATTTTTGATTTCTTATTTTTGGATGATAAATGTTACATGTTACATCTTGTGGTTATAAAATATAAAACCATTTGAATGAATTGAATTACTTTCTCAGAAACAAGAAAGCTAATTTTCACAAATGCGTCACATTCTTGCGAACAACGAAATGCAATTTTCACAGGATGCTAGGAGCATAAACTCCTGCTTAAATGACATACATACATTGCCTGCATTCGATCAATCTCTAAACCTTGCAACCGTTGAGTTGACATCTGTGACTGTGGCTGTGACGTATATTTTTTCTAACGCATTTCCTTATCAGCTTCTGGCAACCATCAAGTAGGTATCTCTACACTGTATGTGCACTTAGTTTACCCAACTTTAGTGTCAAGCCGTTTTGTCAATTATACTCCTTAGCTTCCAAGATCTGCACTAACCAAACTCAACTCTTGAACTGTAGAGTTGACCGCAGTCTTTCTTGTGACAAGTTGCATTGTACTCGCACTAAGCTCCATATAAAGTACTAAGTAAAGTGCCAGGCAACCACCACATATAAATACTATCGACCCCTATTGCACACAAAAGTTGTATAGCAGAGTGCACTTAAAGTATGTGAGTAAAGTGTAGTGTAGGCATTACCCAAATGATTGCAATAGCCCCATAGAGGTACTAAGTAGGTTGCTGAGTCTACAGTATCATTTGCAGTTAGTGACTGCCTGACTGCAAATGGTCGCTAAAAGGTCTCCTCCTTCCAACATTCCCTTACAGCCACAAAAACGTCAAAAATGCTGCAGGCCTAAATATATACCTATACAGCTCCAGAGCATTTCGTATAGGTTGATGTTGAAAAAGTGACAACAATTTAAACATTTCCATGGGAAAAATTGCAACTTACTTAACCAAAATCGCTCGTTCACCTTTAACCGATGTGTCCAGTTCCAACAATAATACATATAGGTCTGGACTACAAATCGATGCTTTGGCTTTTACCCGCAGCGTTATTTAATACTTATCGTTTTGCACACAAATTCTACTAATACTACTGGCACAATTTATACAAGGACACGTCTCACACTAGAGTGGACAGCTTCCGATTCTCTATTTATTCTCGCCCTCATTTGTAACTAACAATTTCCTTTAGTACGCTATAGATTACCTTTGGTATAACTACAAATACATCTATAGGTGCATTATTGCTTCTAAGAATATAGTACCTATTGCAAAATTAATTTACCATTACATTTTCAAATGGTTTAGGTAATCAGGTTTCGCATAATTAATTTAAGAGAATTACTTTGTAGAAAGAACGACCTACTAGAATTTTGAAGGTATCAGTTATTAAACATTAGGTACTACAATCCATAGGTACAATATTATTGCTTATTTTTGTTTCGCTTGATAGATTTAAAATTAGCTTGTAACCATTTCTAAGTTGATATAAATTACCTGCTACCTGCTATTGTATCTAACAAATTGTCAAATTACTTATGCGAGCCATCCACTTGCTATGCTTATACTCTGAAATAAGGTATTTAGGTCGTATATCAGAGTGTAATTCATAAAGTGTTTACCGCTCATGCTAGTACAAAGAAAGTAAAAATATAATGGTTCAAGTCGCATAGCCCGTAATGTTGCAATTTTAGTGTGTGAAAGCAAATCCATAAAGGAGGGACATGTAAGCATGTTAATATTAGTGTTTGAGTTATAATACGAGAAAGGTTTTAAGTCATTCTTGAAACTCACTGATATTTGTCTGCCGTCATTCGGATGTAACCAAAGTCAGAGGATTTGTCTTCTTTCCAGCGGACCAAATCGGCATTCACTTCGGCCAAGACGAATGGGACGTCGTAAGCATAGCCCACTCGACCTTTACGCACGGCTTCCAGTGATGCGGGTCCACATTGGTAAACCCCTAGAGGAATTGCGGCAAAAACATATAATTTCTCCAACACAGAATGTATTACGGCTTTGGGAAAAAGAACCATCAACTTGTAAAAAAAGCATCTGTACATTCTTCTACTATTCCACAACTAAAATGCTTTTACTTTTAGAAAAAAGTACCCACTATTGTAATAGTTACTTGTATACACATACATATAGGATGTAGGTATAGACCATGCCACGTGAATAACATTTAGGGCCATCGTTAACGCACACAGAATCGTTATACATTATAAGAATTACAAAAGTATATTAACTTTGTAACCACCATTTTTCCCTTGTGTTAAAACGAAAAGGCTCAAAAGCTAAAGCACACGGTTTCTTCGTATAAAAGACGACCGCCCTACGAGATTATATTTGACACCCTACTGGGAAACAAGTTTTAAATCTTTCGGTGAAATTTCGATTTCGAAGTTTTTTACTGAAAGAAACTAACTAGGGACGACATGCACTTAAGATTAGTACAAATAGCATTTGATATCTACAGCGTAGGTGGGTGGTGAACGTGTTTAGTGTTTTAGTCATGTCTTGAGTAAGTAAACACATTTTTCTAACCTTCATTTAGCGCAAGGTATAGCTCTAAGGAAAAGTAACGGTTTAAGGTCTACGTTTCGTTAAGAATCGGTCACACGAAATGAAACAAAGTAGAAAGTCACTTGCTACAGCGTCCATTAATCATTTCTTCGACTCGTCTCATCTGCCATAGAAGTGGTTCAGTAGTGGAGAGGAATGTCGTAATCGTCGTAGCGAGTAAAAAGTAACGATAAGAAGCCACAACAAACTGATTCCTTCTTTCTGTTTGAAGAAAACGTTGTGGCTGACTACTGACATACATTTTCTCGTATAATTCCACGTTTTTTACTTAAACCCGGGAGTTTTTTCCCTTGTTCTTAACGTGAACCTGAAGAAAACTTTCTTTTTGAGGAAAGTGAGCAAAGTTGAATGGCCGGGTATGTGTATGTGATGTCCCCTTGCTAAGTAGTAGTAGAAAATGCCGTAGTTAAAAGAAGAACGATTTTTATTTGTTTTTTTCTACGCCTTTTTATGTGACTGATTGATGCACACATGTTCTAGTGTATCTAGGAATGGAAAGAGAAACAATACTAAGATAGTATAAGTTTAAGACTAATACTGAAGGCAGAGAGAGGAGATTTGAACGTAAAGTCAAGGCAAATCATTACACTTTCATGTATTTTCTGTTTCTGTGTGTTTCTGGTGACACGAGTGTATAGAAACTGTAAAAAGGTACCTAAGGATACGAAGGAAACGGGATTTTATTTTTATTCTTTTTCTTGTACGTGATCTAAATATTTATAGCTGTTCTTGGAAAGGTTGTGTATGTACTCTTAACTGTTGTCGTACAGGGCATTGGCGTCTTTTGTGTTTTCTATTGGCTTGTCGTTCGTTGTGTCATTGTCTCATCTTATTTGCTCAGCTGTGCGCTTTTCGCTCTTTCCTTTCCCCCCAGTAGATCAGATAGGACAGAATGTCAAATAAAAACCTTTAAAGTTCCACCCACGTAGACTTTGATCCATGTAAATTGTAAAGTACTAAGTAAGTATTCAAAAGCCGAGTCAACGACGGATGTAAACCCAAAACCTATAATACGTAAATACGAACGAATATGACGCTTGTCCTTTTCCATAGTGTGCAATTTCATTGTAAGATATTCGGAGCTACATATATTATGTTACGTAGAAATCGACATCGACATATGATATTGTGTGGAGTTTTTTGTACTTCTTAGTATATTTTGCAAAATACCCTGACTCAAAAGTAACGAAACTTTCTCTTCTATTCTATTCCATAAAATTCACGATTACAAATACACTCAATTTTTCCACATTTTATCAAAGCAGATATGAACTTTTCGTCATAATTTTTGAAAATGCAATTTCCAAGCGCTAACACTTACAATCTAGCTATACTATACAAATACATTGTTTTGGTTTATTTGTATATTTACATTCTCTTGTTAGTATTCTGGACAAATACTGACATACCTACATCCCCCTACTACATACCTATACCCAAACCTGCTAATATGAATTGAAAAGGATTTCTACAATGCACCTTAAAAATTAACTTGTGTACTCCACTGTATACGAAACACTTAAGAGAGTGTCACATCCTTTGTTAAGAGATGCATTGTGTATTACTTCTTATTTGACTTGAAATAAACAGTTTTGGAAAAGCTTTTACTCAAATATTGCATTTCATTGGATGAGACGCGGTTTACTTTCTTTCCTCTCTATCTCACCACCACAATCATTTAAAACAGTCTTTAACTAGAACTCTAGAACACTGCACTACCAGTCATTCTCGCTCTGATTTTATCAAAGCTATAAATAAAAATCTTGTGTATACTCATCTCTACAATACTACTGCTATGCGTTTATACGTAGAATTGTGAAAGTGAATTGCTCTGCCTTTGATTTGTGAGCTTCTTCCTTCACATTATTACTTTACATACCTTCCTATATACATATACATCACCTAGTACGTTTTTCCTGTAACAGTTCCCAAACCCACCCTTTGAACACAATAGCACAGTCAAATTCGGAGTATATGCTTTCTATATAAGAAATCTAACCCTAACCAATGCCCACAGTAAGTATACAATTGAAGACATTTCAATTTCATTCCTTCGTTCCTTCTTGTTGGTAGTATCAACTCAATCTAGCCTAATGTTATGTAAAGCAATGTAATGTAATGTAGCCGAGATAAACTGATATCGTTACGCGATAAGACCCGTAGTGTTTATGCATGCACCCTTTTACCATTCCCTAAAATACAAACGTGATCCTACATTGTATATTATACCTAAGTATATGAAGGCATGTATGCATTACTAAAGTATTTCCCGTTTTATATTCATATATGTTAGTATTTCCATAAAATCATTGTAGGTTCTTCCTATTCTCATTCTTTGTAGCACAGTAGTGAAATGAACTACAGAAGCGTGTGATATAAAATAGCCACAGGCCATGATTCCTCGTATCCAACTTGAGCAAAACTGCGTGCTGCTACTCTTTCTATCGAATATTATCAACGTACGGATGCAAAACAAGAAAAAATGAAAACAAATGTTACCCTATATAGACAGTTTGTATAACAAATAATACTTTCATAGACTAAACACTCCCACACAGCTTCTTTTTGCCAGAAACGAGTAAGACACATTTTGCAATATAGTAGCACTAATATATTTACATGCAAAAGGTAGACTTACACTTGAATCACAAGAACTTACCTGGTATATGGAATAAAATTTTTGTAGCTACCTAAGTATACAGTGTAAATTTTAAGGTAAGTAGGTATATGTTATGAATATCAAGTTTAAAGCACTAGCAGGGCCAGCAACCATACCATGTTACTGCATGCATAAGGAGGAAAGTCTATTAGATGTATAAAACAGTGAGACACAGTGACTGTGCGAGAGATATTGTATTACTGGATAATAGTAGTTGAAACAGATCCGATCTGATTGTAGGCTTTGATGCATAAGTTGCCTTTGAATACAAAGAACTCACAAAAGGAGAGAGCCTTTGTGTTTGTTGGCAAAACGCTTTTAGTTGCACAAGGTAGTTCTACATGTGTTTCCAAAGCTTTTGCAACTTAGTTACACAGAAGTGAGCTGAATAGGTACGGACTGTCGAAACGGGTAGCTATACGAAATGAAAGGAATTGATAGATTTTACTTGGATTGTACAATAGAATGTAAAGAAATCAACTGAAGAATTTTCGGCGAGTGTATGTGGGCATAAAGATTTCACGTGAAATTCAGTTGCAGATATCTTTAGCAAAGGAATGAAAGAGAAGATATTTTAGGAGATACACGCATGCAAGCATTCAAGTTATTATTTGCACGTGTAATATTCCAGCACAGACTTAGCTAGTAATGGCAAGGTAAAACTGATTTCACATTGACAATGGTGTTCAGTACATTTATACATTAAAGTAGAATGTATTTTATACACTTGTGATAAAGATGATGTGATTACTTTGTGATACACACGTGTTTGTGAAAGGAAGTGCGGAAAACTGTGTGTGTTTGTGTAAACTTCAATATCTCTCTTCCACGTGTTGTGTCATACACACAAAGAGAAAACCAAAAAGTCTGATGTATAGTAGGTATGTCTTGATGCGTTGTATGAAAATATATGAAGGTAGTAGGTATATGTGTATAAAGACGTAAAGTCGATGTACATTGAGGCATCTACTTAGTTTGGCAATTTACTTTGCTCCAATGGGAATCAGAATTTTAGCATGGGTATCATCATACTTCTTCGTCTCATGTACAATGGATGTGCAGAAACATGTAAGGCTTCTCCTATAATATGAGTCAAAGATGAAAGAGTTTAAACGGAATCAATTCAATTGGAATGGATGAAATACTAGTAGAAGATCAGAGTGTATGTGTGTGTACTACAAACAGAGTTTAGTTTTCGAGCTACGAGAAACCTTTGAAAACTGGTAGAAAGGTAAATATATCAAAAGTTACTAGAGGAATTGAATTTTGAATTTATTTGGAGCAACTCTGATCTGTTCCGAAGGACTACTGCACGGCACGGGGAGAAAGATATCGTAGAAGATCTAAGTATTATGTTATGTACTGATAATGTTTGCTAGAGCAATCCATCCTGTCCATGTCTACCAAACGTTTTCACTCATGTCGGCTTATTCTACATGGTACATGGTACATAGAAAAGAATCAAATTCTTTTATCTCAAATACATTGCAAATTGTAATAGTAGCAGCACATGATCTAAATCCTTCCAAACTTTAACACAGATTTAGATTGTCTGTTGAATGAATACATATTTTTGTCATTGCTTCATGTAGGTATATAATAGTAGTCTACCTATATACATAGTGGGCCTACAGCAAAATATTTGTAGAAAAGCATTATTTCATAATACCTACGAGTGAAAGTTTTCGGGTACTTTTACTTGTTGCATATTCAAGTACTTAAATAGTTGAAAAAGTCAAAAGAATAATGAAAAACACTCATTTAAACTAGAAGTAATAAAAACACAATTATGTTCATGAGAAAAGTAAAGAATTCCTTTACCTGGAATTGCATCGGAAAGATTAGAAAATATTGGATTACTTATTTAAGGTGAAAGTAATTAAGGGATGAATTGCGAAAAGAGCTTACCATCACTTTGCTCCTGAGGTGTGGCATCAATAGCCTGCCAACCCCCATATCCCTTTGGTAGGTCAGGTCTTGCAAACCAAACATCATTCCACACATGAAAATTCCAGATCGAGTCTTTTCCTCCTGCTGGATTATGCGGGTCTTTGTCAATCTCTTCATTCTTCTCGTCAAAATATCGATCTACCGTCAGTGTCGAGTTGGCATCATGAGCCGACACCAAATTAGACACAACGCGGGCAGGAATTCCCAGTGCGCGGCATACTGACAAAAAGTAAAAGAGAAAAATCACACAAGATTTCCTCCATCGGCTCTTTACTGTCTTTACCTAAGTATGTAATGTAATGTAGGGCATACCAATAATGCACACAGATATACTCACACTGTACAATATAACTTAAATATAGAATTCTCGTTTTATGTCTATCACACACCCACATACTGGATATAAAATATCCCAGCTATATACAAGGCACCTTTATTTTATACGTGCGTGTTTTTATCTAGCAGCAAATTCTTTTAAGCACACATACATGGAAAACGTCGCACATGCACATACCTATATGTGTTATGTACCTAGACAATACTCGTAGACAGACAGACAGATGAAATTGCGTATAGTTCATCTGCTGTGGTGGTGGAGGAAGATACACTGGCTCACACTAATAAAACACTTTCTCTCTTTTTCTCTCTCGTCTGAAAAGGGACGTGACATGAAACGACACAAAACTCAATAACCATTCGCACGGAAATGACACATCACTTGAAAAAGCAGTCAGTCAATCTCATTGTGCAGTAATAGGACTTACAGTTATAAGGGTACCTATACTAATAATACAAATACAGAATTGTCTGTGTAGTCTCCATTTCATCATTCTCATCATCATCGTCATTATTATAACAACTGTATTGGCAACAATGGCACAATTCTTTAGAGAATTGAAGAGCAGCAACCATGCAAACATACATAGCAAGAAAAGAAACTCTAACAACTATATTAGAGTCACCTAGATGTACTAAAACAGCCGTTGCACATTACTTTAGTGTTTCCAGCACACATACACACTACCATTAAGACAGTTTTCGTGTCCTTTTTTCTTATTTCACTAATATACTTAATGCAAGTACAACCTACCTTTTCTTTCATGTTAAAGGGGAGTAGGTACCTAGTAGTACCTATTATTATCAGTATCATCATCATCATGATCCAATTCGTGAAAATCCATCTATTTTCTTTATATAATAATACTTATGGTTTTCTTATAGCTTCCTACACTGTTACTTGTGTCTCTACAAATTTCTTGTCACGGAATCAGGAATTGGAAGAAGGTCATCATTTTCTCTTTCTTTTCTCTGAGTAGTGTAGGAAGTAAGAATAGGAAGTAATAGGACAGATATAGTTCTAGACCGAATATTTTTTGTTTGGTTTGCCTCACGTCATGTCATGTCACAATGTCCCAAGTGTCAGAGTCCACTCAAATCTATCATCCTCCTCCTAGTAGAATTCTATCACTCTTTTATAATCCATCTATCATAATATAATCATCGTGTTAGCCCAGTTCAACAACTAACTCCCATACAACTCTACTGGTAAAAGTCTTCATGTCTACGCAAGGGTTACTTTTGCTAAAATAGGTATACGGGTGTGCAAGGTAAAGTTTGTACTTAGAGGCTATAGATACACGTATGTATGACTTGACAGACTTGACTTTGTATTATTATGTGCGTTGTGCCTGGAACTGCTGCGTGAGTTGTAAAAGTGACTTTTGTAAAGGACTAAAAGGTAAGAAAGAGCTAAAGATGATTTTTGTAAAAGGTGATGGTGGTGTGTGTGTAATGTAATGTGAGCTGATATGATTTGATGGAATTCGACCGTGTACTGGTAGTGCTAGGGGACTTAGAATGTGGCTTATATTGAAGCTGGTCATGTCTTAACTCACCATTGCCACCAAATGACATACTTTGTGACACCTCAGCGTTTTAAGATGTGTGCGTTGTTATTTTCAAATAGCTCTGGAGATTTAGTACCTACACCTACCTATTGAACTATAGACCTCGTGTGTCACATACAACTCCTTTTCTATTGTCATCTCTGTGTCTACGTGTGTGTGTCACGTTATGAAGATGGATTTAGTTTACGATATGATTGTTCGGCGTAATTTGGTCCTAGCGTGTTGTGTGAGTGACGATTACGTCATCCAGAGACTACACTGTCGCGTATACTAGGAATGGAAATCCAGACTTTAGAAACGATTCTTTCTTTAGAAGAAAGTGCAAAAATGGGTGGCTACATTGCTGGTGGCTATTCATGCGTGTTTGACGGTTTTGATATTCAACGTTTACGAATAAATGCTTCAAGCGATACTTTATGACAGTTTTGTTTTTTGTGTGCTGATATGATAGGAGGCTGTGGACATTCGGGAAACTAGAAGTCCGACAGATTCTACTTAGGTATATTATGAAACCCATTCTATTAGCATACTACTTTACATAGTGGTAGTACAAATATTAAAAGATTCATAAGAATGGACACACATACGCAGACAACTTCCTTTTGATTTTTGTATGAATAGTATATATGCATTTATTTATAGCATTGTTCTATAGGTTAAATCGACAACCAAGATTACCTATAACTAACAAAGCTGAAATCATGGCTGCCAGTGAAATTACAATTCTGTGTAAAAACCCAGTTGCAAACAATACATTTAAAACTGTTTTGATACTTTTTACCATTGTTGTAAGGTAGTGTGTTGTGTCTTGTGTGTTAGCTTAACTTTTGAATGCATCTAAAATGCTTACGCACAAACAAAGGATGAATTCAATTACTTAGGTTGTTTTATATTACAGTTTGCTGGATTCAAAACAGTATTACTTGTATTCCTTGATTGTGGAAGGTTATCCCATACAGTATTTATTTTTGACTGCACTCTTAAATAACTTGAATGTATTCAGAATCAGATCAGATCAAGTGAAAATTGAAAATTGAAAATTGAAAAAAATCATTGTTAGACAGCATAACTAACACAACTTACTTACTATATAGCTCTTTCTGTAAATGAAACTGTTAAATTGAACTCTTCTTCTTTGAACAGCACGAGTATACAGAACAGAATGTAAGAAAAAGTTATCGTACATGCTCAAAGCTTATGAAATGTTAAGTGTATCTTTCTGGTTGTTTAGCGAATCAATAATAATAACTAGCAATGAGTAGAACACATGTGTCTAGCAACGTTTCAGTGAAAATCTTCCCCTTTATATTTATTACACAATGTTTACAAAGTGAACGCATTTCTTAATTTAAGGAAAGTGTCATAAAATGATTTAGTTTTGTAGCGTTGCAGACTTTGTAATTTAGAAGAACCTGTCTCACACCCTTTTCTCATTTCTAGTAATAACCAGTGAAAAGCCGTAGTGGTCCTATGTGCGTGGTGTCGTGTCGTCTTACCCTCCTTGAGTTCTTAGAACGTACACCTGCTAGTCTGCTAGTAGTAAGTCAAAGAAAGTTTTCTATTCCAATTCCTCCTCGTCTTAACTCAAACTGAACATATACTGCGTAAGCGTAACCACACAAACTTTTCTTAATATATGGATATTCCGCCTCCATAATTTTCTTCGATGGAAGAAAGTTTTGTTGTTACTTATAAAATATCGTCACACGATATTTGCGCACGTATCGTGCAGATAAGAAAAGTAGAGTAGGTATTGAGTAATGCCTACCACTACCACCACTGTTCAAAATTGGGGAAGAAGCCAACCCAATGCGTAAGCAATAAGCAGCCATAAGAACATCGACAAATTAAAATTGTGCTCAGCCCATTTCAATTTCTCCCCTTTTCCCTTTCCAATTTGCTTTACGTTGTTCCTAGTCATTATTATTCTTTACCCTGCAATATCCCTTAAAAATTAACTTAATCGTATACAAACATCTTGAACTATATCCTATATTACCCTAGATTACAAATTACAATGTATGACCTACCACGATCTGTTAGAACTGTATAATATAGTATTTGTATAGACAAATATAAATTAACAAGAACGGTTTCACATCATTACATAGTTGTCATATATTATATATATTATAATATAGGTATATATGCATTTACACCATCTTGCATCTATCTCATGATATTTCATCCACATATTCTGTAAATGTATTTTTGGTTAGTTTGTTGAAACTTTAATTTTATTTTGTAATAAAATAGTTTTTTCACGCTCAGAAAAATTCAAGTTATCTCTAGGTATCTAAGTATCTACCTATGACCTAGGAATTACCTACAATACAAATAGAAATAGAAAGTTTTTTTTTAATTATTACGGAGTATTCAAAAATGATAACGTGTTTTGACCAGAGATGGGCACAACTTTCTTGCGGCCGGCCCGGCCGCGGCCTTACGTCATAATTTTAGACCATTTTTTTAAAGCGGCCGGCCTTGCGGCCG
>JAQFYB010005053.1:0-14840 GCA_034694085.1 Pogonognathellus longicornis | reverse complement strand
ACAATATGAAAATTATAAACAGTCAATATTGAACTACGTTCAAAATATGAGCATTTTTTCTCTCGGCCAAAAAAAACGTTTTCAAATTTTTAAACTTTGCGATTCCGTACAAAGCGTTCAAAAATGCAATTATCTGCAATTTTTATTTGACAAAGCATCAACAGCATTCTTTGTACACTTTTTGGGACATAACCTACACTGAATGTGTCAGGCGCAGTTGTGGTATCATCATTACGTAGTTTTAACTCTACTAAGTTTGCACAGTTGGCAAAATAAGCCAAACTGTCGCTATCTTTAAAATCTATATGTAAATATTTCAAATTAGGCAACTTTAACGTTTCACTACAAATAATTTGAAGACTATGTTTAGGGAATTCCAGAATCTCTATTGTTTGTGGAAGAGATCTCAAGTCTATTTTAGAATTGTAGAATTGCATTTTTTTAATTTGCAAATGGTTATTTTCTACAAAAGGAATACCAGCCAAACGAAGGTATTGCAAGTCACCCTGAGCGCGAGACCAATTTTTCAAAGACACTCTAGCTAAATGAAGTTGATTTACAATAAAAACTTGCTTGCCCATGTCAAATATTGTCTCATCAATTGAGGTGTGTGCCAAACTAATATTTACAGCCTTGGTTAAGTCAAATAAATCACTGTAATGAAAATTTCGTAAAATTTGCCCATTTTGAATAAAAGAAACATTTTCAAAATTAATATTGAGAGGAGTCATGTAAGCGGGGACGTCGGAAGAATTACTCTACAGCCATTAAGAGATATAGTTTTAATTGACACAAACTTCTCCAGACAGATGTCCAATGTTGTTTTTGACCGATAAAAAACCCCAGGACACTTGATTTTTAAACTTGTTATGTTAGATGGACTGATAAAAATTTGTGTTACGTCATAACTTTTAATTAAAACATCCTTGTCCGTTATATCACATTTCCTGATGTTTAATGTTATTGAAAGCCATTTCCTGTATGTTCTTTCCCCACTTTTCAAAAAAATCTTCAATATCGGAGATAGGCCAACTTGAGGTTTCATCACTGGAAAACACAAATGATGGAAACGGAAGATCAGAATGAGAATATTTAGAAACTTCCATAAAATTATGGGGCAGTATCCCAGGAAGAACCATTTCCCACATGGGCAATGGCAGGCTATGTCACATGGGACCCATGCGGGAAGGGAAAAAACTGTGGGATAAGTGTGGGTCCGCATCTAACCCGCACATTTTCCTTATGGATTTTTCTACCATTGCCCACTGATTTCCCGCAAATAACATATGGAAAATGAAAAATATTTCTGTATTATTATTAAACCTTAAAACCTAGTTTTTTGGTTTTCCATTCAATTTTCCCACGCGAATCCCGTACGTAAAAGCTGTCTATCCCACCCGAAGTTCTTCCTGGGATAATATTTTGACGAAAGTGAATTGCCGATCTTTTCCGTAGACATATTTCAGCCGTAGAATTCCATTCTCGACACACCAGTCGAGATCGTTTCATGTCTTTCAGAGGTAGAAATCCAAAAAGACGTTGAATAATCTATGGCAGATTGGTAAGACGATTACATTATGATATTTTTAAACTTTCAAAAAATCACAGTCGGAAATATGAAAACAAATTAAAAAAAAAATCTACCATATTATTCAGAAATGGATTTTTTGACGGTAAGGCATAATCATTGTTTTCTTCATTGTCGCTTGTTGTATTTTCTTTCGCCTGGACAGCCACATTCATATTTTTGAAAATCTCTGTTAAAACGGCAGCCTCCTCTTTTGTTTTTGACATTATTACTTTGTTAATTGCTTCTTTCTTTTCCAACAATTTATTGGGAAAAGACTAAATTATCAAAAAAAAACTTTATCTTAGATACAATTATAAATTACAAAAATCAACATTTTGGTAGTCAAAAGATGTATTTATTCCATCTTTAGCTATCTCTACCTCTTAGCTGAAGAATAGGAATTTAAATCATTACTGTCATAAATCGGTTGGTGAGTTGAATCTGTGTGTGACGGACGTGTCCGTAAATTCGGTCCTTTGCTTCGCTTAACAATTCGGTAAAAATTGGTGCTGGTTCTTCAAATTTTGTGTCTATCGGTAGCTGTGTGTGTGGAGATTTCAATAGTGTAACCAGTGGTGCAGTGAAGTGAACGGGTGACCTAGAATTTTGAAAATTGTCAAAATTTTGATCGGGCCATGCCGTCGCTAGAAAAGCAGTCCTCATGAAGTTACCTGTGATTAACCTATCTGGCTGTGGGCAGCATTTGAATATCCAGAGAAGGATGAGGCGCTTTCTGCTCGATACTCATGTAAGCTTCAACGTGTCCATTATTCGGAATTAAGCTGATCACTTCGCCTTGATGTACTACACGAGAGGAAAGCAATAGGAAGTCTTTACCTGCATTCTTCAAGTATCTGGAATAATTCCATGTTGTTACTACAGTGTTCCTGGAACTACAACCCCGAGAGACACCAACAAGCATCGTCCCCTCAATCGCAAGCTTGACTTGCAAATCGGCCGTCAGTATGTGTATTTTCATGAATGCCCAAAACATCAAGCCAATACCAACCACTCGTGTGGAGAGTGCAAAGAGACAGGAACGGGTTATCATAACCTTATCACATTGTGATGGTAAGGTGACCAGCGAGGGGCGACAGTCTACATATTGCACGTAATGTACTACTGATACTGATCCCGTATACCCCAAGTTGCTCTAATTCCTCCTCCGACCTACCACTGAAATGTGTACACCCACCAATATCCAATTTTTGACCCAAAAATGATGAATTTTAATTAGTTAGTGGATTTTTATTGAAATAGTCATAAATAATGGAATCCAAGTTCGTGTTTACGCAATTTTAAAATCGTGAGATTTTTAAAAAATTACCCAAATGAGGGCTAGAGTAGATTTAGAATTTTTTAAATATTTTTGGCATCATTTGGAGTTAATTGATACCCCATTTGTATTAACCAGATTTATAATAGCTGATTTACAGCCATATGCAGCTGAAAAAGTGACTAAAATGCAAACTTTGACCTTAAATACCAGGGTGACCGAAGCTCCACAGGGACACCATTCCCTACTCAAACATGCAGCAATCACATATTAAAGTTTGGAGAGTTTTGTGGGTCAACAAAATTCCAATGTATTCCGTGCGTCCCTCTTTTTATTATGATATCTAACATTTGTACTTCAAAATGTGTTGTTTTTTTTCGTCAAATATAATTTAAATTATTGACTCAAGGCCTTTAATATAAACCAATAATACTGCAACAAAATATATCATTCCGCTATCCAAACGCAATACAATAATTATAAAATTTTGTTTTATATAGTACTTAAAGAACTATGCTTATCAAATAGCTTTGAATGAATGGCGTTTTGCAGACAAAACTCCCGTTTTTAATATGAAATCTAACATGTAATTAGTAGGCGCCGAATGATTTGCATGGTTTGCATCGATTAAGGGTTAAAATTACCTAGGACGAGAGCAGAACCCACATTTTTGTGATACACAATTTTTTTTGTCCAGTATTATGAATATGCAAATTAATGTAAATTAAAGCGCGTGCTTTTTGCGCAATCTTCTTTTATAAATTTGAAAACGTTATTTTTTGCCGAGGGACAAATCGCTCATATTTTGAACGTTGTACAATACTGACTGTTTATCATTTTTCATATTGTGGGCTAAGAAAGACAACTATGCTCCTAGTGCACTAATAAAAAACAACCATCAACTTATTTCTGACAAAAAAGATAAGTTCAGAAAAACATTACCTACACTCTTATTCATAGGATATTTAAAAAGCAATTTCATATCTGTCAAAGCAATCAATAGTATTTCATACTTTGAACGGGGTGTAATTAGTAGGCGCCGAATGATTTGCATAGTTTGCATCGAATAAGGGTTACAATTACCAAGGACGAAAGCAGAACCCAAATCTTTGTTATAAACAATTGTTTTTGTCCAGTATTATGAATATACAAATTATATGTAAATTAGAGCGGGTGCTTTTTGCGCAATCTTAGCTCTTATAGATTTTAAAACGTTATTTTTTGCCGAGGGACAAATCGCTCATATTTTGAACATTGTACAATATTGACTGTTTATAATTTTTCATATTGTGGGCTAAGAAAAACAACTAAGCTCTTAGTACACCACTAAAACAACCATTAACTCATTTCTGACAAAAAAGATTTCATTTCAGAAAAACATTACCTAATGTGTTTTTAAATTTCTTAAAGTAAACTGAAAGTTTGTTTCTGAATGAATGTATATTTAAGCAAAATACTTTTTTCGAGCTATGACTATACCTAATAATAAAAGAAAAACCTCTGTCTGCCTTATCTTAATAAGTATTTCCATACAAGAAATATTGTGCCTAAAACTTCTACCTAATTAATACCATACATTATGATTTATTGCTTTAAGAGATAATCAAGATGTTTTTAAATTTCTTGTAAAATAAATTGAATGTTTATCTGTTTCTGAATTAAAGTTAATTTTAGAAAAAGACAGATTGTCATCTATGACTATATACCTATTGATAAGTCAAACCTCTGTCTGCCTTATCTTAGTATGTATTTCCATACAACACATATTGCGCCTAAAACTTCTACTAAATTGATACCATAGATTATGATTTATTGCTTTAAGAGATAATCAAGATGTTTTTAAATTTCTTGTAAAATAAATTGAATGTTTGTCTGTTTCTGAATTAAAGTTAATTTTAGAAAAAGACAGATTGTCATCTATGACTATACCTATTGATAAGTCAAACCTCTGTCTGCCTTATCTTAGTATGTATTTCCATACAACACATATTGCGCCTAAAACTTCTACCAAATTGATACCATAGATTATGATTTATTGCTTTAAGAGATAAACAAAATGTTTTAAATTTCTTATAAAGTAAATTGAAAGTTTGTCTGTTCCTTATTTAATGTTAATTTCAGCAATAGACTATTTTCAAGCTATGACTATACATATTAAGATAAGACAAACCTCTGTCTGCGGAGGTTTCGGAGGTGGCAGTTGCCATACTGCCCATCCCCTGAATACGGGCACGCTCTTCATATTACGGAAAGCTAAATGTAGTTGAAAAGGGTAACCCGTTTCTTATTCCGTCGATACAATATATAGAGTTTTGATTAAGTAAGACTAACTTTTCAAAGCGGAATATCTCATCAACCAATAGGAATTATAAAATGCGATTACTATCAATCGAAAGAGGGTAAATCAATAATCATTTTAGTATATGAGATGTGTAACTTCGGTTATGTAATACGGTTGAAACAAGGCTTCATATAAAATGGTCCTCTACCATGTTAAAATGGAAGTCAGTATTGCTTAGAACTGCCGTAGTTCATGTACCAGACCGAATTATGGATTGCGATTAATACCATTCGAAAGGGGAGACTTCAGCGGTCCTTTTCATGTATGGGTTGGTTGACTTTGGAAATTCAATGTGGGTGAAATAATTGCCCAAGAAAAATGGGCCAATGACGAATTTCCTACTCATAGCACGAAAGAAACAAAACATGAAATTGACGCATTTTTCTTAGGTAATTATTATTGGCAAAATATTGCTAAAATACTACCCATTATGTCAGTACCTATGGGTTTAAATTGAAGTCTCCGTATGACTATTTTAAGGAAATATTGAATTGTAATAAAACAGCATATGGTGATTGGTCAGAAAATATTAATCACATGGAAAGAAAATTAAAACTGCTCTTCCTTAAAAAAAATTCAATTGTAAAAAGCGAAGAGGGTTTACATTTCAAACACACTGGATGGAATATAAAAGAAACATTCGATCGACAAGTTCTGCTTCGTCTAAGGATCATAATGCATTCTGGAATTCCTGAAATTTTGAAAAAGAACTAGCAAATTTGGGCTAATGGGACGTTTGGTTCTGAAAGCACGAAAGCAGCGTAAAAGCACTGAGTCTGAATGACAATATTGTAGCCGAGTTTTATATCTATTTAATGTTTATTTTGGGCAGTGGCATATCTGTTTCTCAATTGAAAAACTTATTCGGTATATACCTACGCAACTTTGAACTTGTCAAAAGCTTTTGGTGGATTAAGAATCATTTGCGAGGAAAAAAGGAAACCCATATTCAGGATTATCAGGATTCGTCTTGAAGAGCGAACAAATAGATTCAGCTTTCCTGCTGATAGTGTTGCATAAGCAGGAATAACGCGTCATCAAAGATATTCGAAGCAAGTATTAACAGTAATAGGACTTGTAAATCATATTAGCCGGCGCTTACAACAATGTGAATAAATTCCAATGCCGTATTTACAATTTCATTTCGGGAGGGGCAAGTACTAACAAAGTGCCAAAAAGTGTTCTTTATCGCGCGTAGAGCAAAAATCTGAGCTATTTTATGCCGAAATTGCATCAATATTTTCCTAGTTTCTGCACTTTTTTGGTAAAATAACCTCTAGTTTCCTGATTTTATTTTGGTTTGGATCTAATTCAAAGCGCGGTATGCACTCAATAGTACCTCATATTCGAATTTTGCTCTATAATTAATTAATTTCTATAAACGACCTTGCTGTGTACCTGCCAGCTTACGATCCTGGTTACGTGCCTGCATAGGCTTATTATAGGGTGCTTAAATAAAATTGAAATTTTACAAAAATATCATTCATTGATCCCTCAGCAATTTTGAATTTAAAAATCAAGAAGTATATATACAAATTAAAAACGATTATTATGTGGTACCTCGTGAATGCAAAATGCTGAGCTAGAATCGGCTTTTGGCAGGGAACGTCTGGACGACAAACTGCCCCAAAAACCGAAGCTGTAAACCTTTCAACACATTAATCATAAATGATGTAAACATGATTGAATTTTTATTGAAAAATTCCAAATTCTTATTACACAAATACGTCAGAGTAATTGTGCTTGAAATTTTGAATTATTTTTTTGCCTTTGTAACTTTTCTTCTGTATTGAATAGTTGTGACTAATATTTTTATTTGAAAGATTAGGGGTTTATATATTATACCTAAACAAAACAATTACAGTTTCAACGCATTTTTTGACAAGAACTTACATAAACCAAACGGTTAGCACGGCAGTAATTTTTGTTATTGTAATTTACTTTTAGCATTTCAATTAAAAGTTGTACGGCAAAGAATGCAATAATGTAAGGCTGATTATACAAAATAGCTACATTCTTGGGAACTTCTTTCTCGTATCAGGTTTAGGTGGTCATGAGGAAAAAATCTAAGTCTATGGTATTAAATAATGTTTACACAATTTTAGTAGTTCTATTAATTGTTTTACATTAATTACATTAATTGTTTAGTATGATTTTATTAATAAAACGTTTGAGCCTACTATGTCGTAGACTCTTGGGTGAAATGTAACGTTAAAAAAATAAAGTAGCGTAGGTACTAACCATTGAAAGTGCAGCATATAGTTTAGGTAATAAGGAAACGAAAATCATTATCGATTGATTCACCTATATATACGACAAGCTTTAATTTATGATATGGCAATTTTTTTATACCATTATCAATTTTGACCTTGACCCCCCCTCTTCTGGTGCTACTAGATACTATTTTATCATTTTTATGACTTTTCTTCCGAGGGGGCATGTGACCCTTCATCCCCCCCTCCTGGTGCTACTAGATACTATTTTATCATTTTTATGACTTTTGTTCCGAGGGGGCATGTGCCCTCTTGACCCCCCCTCCTGGTGCTACTAGATACTATTTTATCATTTTTATGACTTTTTTCCGAGGGGCAAGTTCCCTCTTGACCCCCCTGGTGCTACTAGATACTATACTATCATTTTTATGACTTTTCTTCCAAGGGGGCATGAGCCCCCTTGACCCCCCCTCCTCCAGGGAGCCCGCCACTGACCCATTAGTATAGGCATATAGTGTTAATAGTGTAGTAGATACGTGTATAGTCCAGTCTGGGAAAAGTGCACAGACATACAGACACACAGACACACAGACGGACAGGTCATTTCTAATAGTAGCTGACGCTACTAATAATGGAAATGGAATTAACTATATATGTAGTATGTACATCAATTGCTCATTTGCTCACACAATCATGTCATTTAGTAGCGTACCTAGGATTGAAATTTGGGGGTTGCCCAACAGTATCTATGGTATATTTTAGTGTGTTTTACATGTGTTTTACACAAAATGTCAATAATATCTAGTGTAACTGTAAAAATTTAGGGGTTGCCCGGGCAACCTGCATGGGCAACCCTCCTCGGTACGCGCCTGATGTCATTCAAGTTACCAATTACTATCCTGTTTATTAAGGATAAATGATTCCAGTCCAGCATTAGCTATATTACTTAAACTATCTAGCCGCTTATAATGAAAATAATCCGGGGCATAATCATCCAATCTGTATCTTGCCAATTCTTCTTTAGCTATGCTCTTTCCAACGTGTTTTACAAATTCATAATAGTCAGATTTCTTGTCGACACAATTTGACAAATAACTTCCTTCAAAAGCAGTTGCCCTCAGAGAAATGTGAAAATGTTATATACACTATAATATAGTACTAGAATGGAGATTTCATACTCTCCTGTGTTATAAATTAATCTGCACGATGATTGGGTAAAATGTTATTGGAGGAAAATAGCGGGAGTAGTTAAATAACTTATTATTATAAAGTTGCACTCTCTGATCCATCCTCAATTCATTTAGGTCTATGCATGAACTCATTTTCCCCCGTGGATCGCGGGACCTGAATCACTAGTTTAGTATCACTCATCTTCGTTGCCTCTGCTTGTAAATGGAATAGTATGTATAAACCTGAAAACAAACTTAAAGTTTTGCGCCAAATTCCTCCACTAAAATGTAAACAAACCAGCTCAAAGCTAACTTTTCCGATCTATGACTAGTCGTTACTACTTTTCCCATATCTCTGGTTGCCCTATGCAAACTATTGCAAACCAGAATCTGAGCCAATTATGATTTTCTTTGATTGTTTGTTGATATGCAATAACAGAAAGATATTGGTTGAGTCAATATCTATACCTGGGAAAAAAGCCACAACCAAAACTTTTGCTTTGATCTGTGCTGTGATTGAACATTCTGCTAAGCCTAAATCACCTTTCCTGACCCATTTCAGTGTAATCTAAATTTGAATCACGCGCTTAAAATTATGTCTGTTGATCCCGAGCAACTCTTGAATTCTGTTTTCTACTCCTGCGATAATGACGGGAGTAGAAGACAGAAGCGGATGAATTCAAGAGGCGCTCGGTTTGTACTCTAGACAGTGGATATCAAAGCACAATTTTTATTACCCGCGACAGTAGAAAATAGTTCCTTGAAGGAATCAAAAATTGTTCCCTTCCAGGAGGGAACTTGTTCTCTCCCTGCTAAAATAATACGTCTTTTATCCAACTATTTTGAAATGGTTTATTGAATACACTATTCAAAAGTTGAAGTATCTGTGGTACCAATAAACAATTTTTAAAATTTTCAAAAATTGGACATCTTGGTCTAAAATCGATTTCAAAAATGTAAATATTGGCGACTGAGATTCGCGCTAAAACAAACTTTGTTTGCACAAGGCCTAGTATAGGCTCCATTTGTTACAATATTATTGTACAACAAAGGGATGTTCATAGATCATGTTAGCATTTTACAAAATTCAAAAATTTCACTATTTAGCCATTTATTTGAAAAACTCGTTTTTTAAATTAAATTGAATATTGTCCAAGGCAGATAGGATAACTAAGAGTTATCGATTGGAAAGTATAGTTCAACACTAAGGATCTCTGAAATGCAATTAGAACTTTTGAGTTATGCTATGGGCCTCAGAAGTTATAGAAGTTTAAAAAATTCAAAACTTTCAAAATTTTACCAGAATTTAGTATGAATCAAATGAAAATTCAGGGATGCAGGAAAATAAGTACGTAATGCAAGGAGATACACAATAACACAATGTCTATACACAATTAAAATAATTTATTTGATTTATCTGAAATTTTGCTTAAACATCCAAATGGGTATCCTGAACCATATTGAGTAGGGCACGAAAATATTCTATCGGGTACTTTGACCTGCACGGATCAATACACTTAAGCTGGGGTCATGGAAGTTTATCTGTTGGATTTGTCTGAAAATTTGTATAAACTTTAAGACGGGCTTCCTGAACAATATTGGGTAGGGCACAAAAATATTCTATCGGGTACTTTGACCTGCACGGGTCAATACACTTAAGCTGGGGTCATGGAAGTTTATCTGTTGGATATGTCTGAAAATTTGCATAAACTTTAAGATGGGCTTCGTGAACAATATTGAGTAGGGCACGGAAATATTCTATCGGGTACTTTGACTTTCACGGGTCAATAAACTTAAGCTGGGGTCATGGAAGTTTATCTGTTGGATTAATCTGAAAATTTCCATAGGCTTTAGGATCAACTTCCTGAACAATATTAGGTAGGGCACGAAAATATTCTATCGGGTACTTTGACCTCCACGGGTAAATACACTTAAGCTGGGGTCATGAAAGTTTATCTGTTGGATTAATCTGAAAATTTCCATAGGCTTTAGGATCAACTTCCTGAACAATATTGAGTACGCCACAAAAAATATTTATCGTGTAGTTTGATGAATGCTATTTGATGAAACAATGAAGTGCTAATCCTTATACACACATTTGCTATTGATTATCACTGACATTTTAAAATAAAACACTTAAACTTTACTATTCATAACTAATTGCTATAACATTGCGCTAGCGCGCGCAGCTACGATGTAATCTAATAACCTATTTAGATCTTTACAGAAATAAATAAGTTCTATAATGATTCAAATACAGTATAACAAGCGTATTTCAATCATCATAGGCCTTGGAATTCAGCCAATCGTTGTTAAATTTTTACAATTAATAACGCTTGTTGCCCGGAGCACGCGGGATTATAAAAAGCCATTCGTGAACGCTTTCCATAGGTCTTGTGCTCCACCCCCGTATACCCTGCCCAAAAACCCCATAATTTTATCCCCTTTAATATTTGTTGTTAAAAAGTATACGTATTACCTTGTCAAGATCTTCAGTAGTAAGTTTCAGCATATTCGCATATCTATTAGATCCAGTTCATGTTACTGGTGAGATGTTGCATAAGATATTTTCCGATCAAATCCATTCCTTATCTCGTTCAGTTTTGAATTTGTACTTTTGTACTCAGATCCTGCCGGTTCAGCAAATTGTAGTTCGGTGTATTCTTCTTCTCCCACAGATATTTTTTTTTCCTATATACCACTTTTTGTCATACACTGCTGCTACCATTTGTCCAATTGTATAGGTAGATTGTTCTTCAACATCGCCAAATATTTCAATTGCACTTTTGATCTTCTGGAAGCTGTAGTAGAGTTGACTTTCAGATGTCCGGCACATTTTTAAATGGTGGTCACCAACTGGTTCCATTCGATGACATAACTGCATTCCTTTAATTGTCTTTGCTTCATTGAATCGTTCGATAACGTTGAAAGAAGAGGGGGAAAGAGGGTCAGCGGGGGAGGGGAGGGGGAAAGAGGTATTATTGCAGTACGCGGTGCCTACATGTATTAACGGTATTATACACTCCAGAGCCGCGGTTGGTGAACTTCGCATCGCGCTCGTTATTGCTAAGGACGCGATGCGTTGTTCCTTTCTCCAGCAGCTTCAGGGTGTTTTTGTTTTCTATGGCCGTAAGCCAACAAGAACACGCATAGGTAAGTGCCGGTCTGATCACAGCTGTATATAGCTAGTATGTTACTTTGGGCTTCAGACCCCACAGTTTACCTACGGCCTGATAGCAATGAACCAGGCACGCTGTAGTTTTGTCAGCTTTTCTTTTGCAATGTAGGTTCCACGTTAGCGATTCATCTAAGTAAATCCCCAAGTACCGTACTTCTTTTTTGAACCCAATAGGCGCTCCTTTTACTTTAAGGGGTGCAATTTTGGTTCTTTTACTGACATTTTTGAAAAATATTATTTCAATCTTATCAGGATTGATAGAAAGATTTCTCTTTGTACACCAGGAATCCACAACAATAAGAGCTGTTTGTCATCTAGCTCTCATCGTTAATTCATCCATACCTACAATAATATTTGCTAAGTCATCAGCGTATGCTTGCTTATATAACCCTCCTACTGAGTTTAATTCTTGTAGCAGTTCCAGGATCACAAGATTCCATCAGAAAGGTGAGAGAACACCCCCTTGGAGACCTCCTCTCTCTACAGTTCTTACTCCTGTCGATGACCCCATTGATGTGCTGGCCGTTCTATTTTCTAACATGTGGGTTATCCATCTAATTAGATTTTGATTTACATTTTCTCTCACCAGTGCAGATCTCATAGCGTCGAAGGTAGCATGTGAAAACGCACCCTCAATGTCTAGAAAAATGCCTAGAGCCAATTTACGATTTTTTAGGGCATACTCAACACGTGTCACCAACTGGTGTAGTGCTGCATCTGTGCCTATGTTTTTTAAATAAGCATACTGCCCATTTTCTATCATTTTGCTGGTCACTTCCTCCGACTTAATTTCCCATTCTACCAATCTTTCGATCGATTTCAACAGGAAAGATGTCAGTGATATTGGCCTCCATGCGCTTGCGATTTGGTAACTGCCCTTGACAGATTTGGGAAGAAATACAACTTTCATTTCCCTCCATAGCTTGGGCACGTATCCCAAACTTGCTTTGAATATTTTAATTATAATTGGCATCAACTCATCTACACCATGCTGCATCATTGCAGGTATTATTTCATCCCTTCATGCAGCCTTGTATGGTGCAAACGAGTTAAAGGCTTTCCTTATTTTCACTTCCGTAACGACATCTGAAAAAAAAAGTCATTCACTCTCTTGTGATCATTTTCCGATTTTTGCATAGATGCATCAATCGGAAAGTGAAGCTCCAGCAAATGCTCCAAAGAATCTTTCATACTAGTGGTATAAGAACCATTAGACAATTGCATTAGTCCCAATACTTTTTGCTTTTCTTTCATTAATATCCGTGATATCCTTGCGGACTGCGGGACATTTTCAACTTCCTCACAGAACGTCTGAATGTTTTTAATACTCGTGGTCTTCCCCTACCTCTATTGGTACAGAGAGGGACATGTTTCGCCTCGTCGGGGACATTATAGCATTATTCAAAATAGCAATACCCATCACATGTTTACAAACGTAAAGCCTTTTAAAAGGACGGCGAGAGCACACAGACGATTCCCAAATCATAGAATTGAATTCCACCATATATTATCGGGTTTGATTTTGTCTATAACTGTCAAATGTTCGTCGTTTCTTTATTGGAACTTGATTTTCGTCAGAATCTGATTCAGATATTTCACTTAGATTTATATTTGTTGAGGTAATATTTATCACTTCCATCCTGGGACAAAAACAATATTGTAATATACTACAAGAATATTGGAATACTAATTAAAAAGCGGTACTGAATCACGTGGTACTTACGCTGTTTTCGGATTTTGAATCGTTTTTTAGCAAAATATTTTCTAGCGAGAAAAAACTAATTGAAAAGAGCAGCTGTGGATGGTAGAAGTAGAAGTCTTATCTTTATTTAGCTTTGAGTTCGTGAACTCCAATATTAAAATCATGTATTTACATCCTAGAAAATTACTTACAATGATAATCATTCACTCATTTCCATTTTCCATGCACAGTGCATTCTAAACGTAGTTATGCCATCAAAAGTAGTATGCATTGAACTTAGCTTATCTGTTAGGTATGAAGGGTATTATTCATTTAAATACTCATTTATACGCAAATGAATATTTATATGAAATGCTATACAATACACAGGCCACGATTAAAAAAGCTATTATGGTTGAATAGAGTGATGGACCGTCATTTGATATATATATACATCATATGCCACCTTCCCAATTGGTGAGAAAAACGGGAAAGTTTCCTTAATAAGTGGGTTACCCTGTATATTCATGAATAATGACTAATTAAAATTAATAAACTAATTTTATTGTCCATTTAAAATGTTGGGGACTTTCGAATTTACTTTGGGAGAAAAAAAAATCGCGTTGGCAAAATTACCCCAATCACGGCCTTGATTTAATATTGGGTAATTTTCCCCTAAATAAAGGGGTGCTTAACTTTCTTCCGATAAAACAAATAAAAACCAACCGAGTTCTTGTTATTAGCACAGACTTATGCTCTAACGAACGACAACGAGAAATCTGACGACAATTTTTAATAAAGTTATTTTAATAGAGTTATTTATTTTCTAAATCTTATTAGGTTAGAAAATTGTATACATTAAAATTTGCAAAAATTTTGAAACTAAATAACTGAGTTTATTGAAAAGTGTCTCAAGATTTCTAGTTGTCACTACGGAGGCAACGAAAGAACACGGCAACACTGAACATTCTCTTGAACCTGTTTTTGAGATACCATTTGACTAACGCATTCTGAGTGTTGTACTGGCACCATGTGCACACCCTAAAATTTTATTGCAACATGCGCTTACCCACGCGCATGTTGCAATAAAATTTTCATGTAAACTCGTCATCAGAAAACTTTACTTTACAAACTCGGTAAGTACTAAGTCTAGAAACATAGTATTGCATTTATACACTCAGAAAAAACTCAGAGTAAGGGAGTGATGGTAAATGCTAAATCCTCGTACTGGTGGAAATAATTGAAATATTTACAACTTTTAAGAGTGAAATTTCCACTTCGTATAATGGTAGTCATTTTTAGCTCTACTGCGAGGAAAATGGCCATTTTACATTTCCAAAATGGAAATATACCTCTTAGTGGGGGCGCACAACCCGCGCTGCTTCAAAATAAAATCAATTCCGAAGGTTGCA
>JAQFYB010005052.1:0-14844 GCA_034694085.1 Pogonognathellus longicornis | reverse complement strand
TAACACCGCATTACAGAAATTCACCAAGTCTCATCTAGTTAGCCTCGCGAACAACGAACATACAGACAGACAGACAGGAAATTCAATGACATAAAGTATCGGAAGTCTCCGATACTTAATAAAGCCCATCAGAAAATAAATTAACCTAACTAGTCTAATTCTAATTAACAGCAGGTCGTACATCAGGTAGGTATGAACAATACACATTTTTAATTACTCTCGATTAACTGTACTTGAGATCCTCTCGTTATGAGTAAAATTACATGAGTACCTATATACAACTTACAAGAGAAGATCTTACAATTCTGTGCAGTCTTACTAGGTAGTTGTTAAGTTATAATTACATAACATGGTTAATTTTTAGTGCATCATTTCATCTACCTAAAGTTGCATTCTCCCATTTATGATTACACTGCTAACTACAATCAGCACCTAATAGAACCATCTTTGTTTATAAAAAGTAGACCAGTAATGTTACTTGACTTTTGTTTACGTACGTATTATTCCCAAGTCTCTTACGGTTTGTAAATCCAAGCGTTACGGCATAATTCCCCAGTTGTTTTCCTACTCCCTTATCTGCATGTACTTAATGTACTAAGAATATTTTCTATATTATGAACCTCTATATCAATTGCCGCTCCACTGATTTGCTTTGTCTACCAATTAATCTATCCTTTAATTATTTTATCAGTATGACTAAACAATTAAATTTCAAAGATTCCAAAGCTAAAAATTGTACGGTTATATGTTATATTCCACTATTACATTACATAATTTATGTCTATAATTAATGCATAATAATACACAGGTAAAAATTAAATTCGTCCACCCGCTAAAATCACAATGGTAAATCTTAGAAAATGTCACAGAGAAAATATAAATCATGTTAAAATAGCTAAAGTACTAAGATTCACTCAAGAATTATTTTCGGGCATTACTAACCTTCACTTGGTTCCGCGAAACTTTCTACATTCTTCCAGTACATAGCGAAGAAACAGCAGGAAAATAACAAAACTTTTTTCATGTTTGCAACTTTTACACAACAGCTGGAAATGAATTGAGTCCAACTTAATTAGGAAGATAATAATTCTTTAAGACACTTAAACTTTCTCCAATGGTGGCACTGAGACCAAAATAAATTGCGGTTTACATACAAAGGATACGTCAAGAGATAAATTTGTAATTGATGTAGTCGCTATAAACTCCACTAGAAGAATAAATGAACATGAGAATACATTTTCTGAAATAATTCACAACCCCGACCGTCAAGTCTCATTGTTTCCCAACACTCTTCTTCTCCTCGGGTTCTCGGTCGCCTTCGCATATTGCCAAAGATCGCGTATTACATTTATGTTCTTGGAAGAATAAGAATGGCAATGGAAAATATTTTTTACCACCTCAGTAAGTATAGGGCTAGTACATGCTTCACTAGTAGTAGTAGCCTTACTTTCATTACATCATTGCTATGAGACATGAGATGTACATCCTTCCTTCCTTATACACACTACACTCTGCCTTCAATTGCATGTCCATATTCGTAGAATTATGCACACACAGGTAGGAAGATCCAAGATACACTCATCTTTTCTGTCAAGTTAAGATTCTACAGATCTCAAGGGAGATAAACACAACAGTCGAGTTTTAAAGTTGAATCCCACCTTGCCGACTCCTTGTTGCAACTAGCAAATACGTATACAAGAAGTTACACATTACGACATGCAAGTCCCTGCATGCATGCTTGTAGTAAATGCATAATAATATGTAATGGTAATGCCAACTGTATAGGATGGTATGGTATATAACATTCCTACCTACGACATTTAAAGTTTAACAACTCTACTTTGCAATATTGTACCTTTATACTCACCATAGTTGTATACAATATTGCTATTATGTACTTTACAAACCGTGAGGAATCATTATCATTATTTTATGCACATCCTTCCATTCATGTTAGACTACCTAAGAATATCAATATTAAGAGTTTACTTTGTTGCAAAATACATACACAGTTAGTAAAGAAAATATTGTTTGTATACAACAAGATGAGATGAAACAAGAGCAATTTCATTTTTATGAAGTGTAAGGTACCAAGTAGGTAGATGCATAGAGAAATGTTATGTTTGGATTTTGATAATAAAGTCACACAGAACAGCAAGCTATATGTATGGCTATTTTTATTGCGGCATTACTACTACAAGTACATAAGCATTGGTATTATTATTATGCGCAATTTAATGTTGTTGCCCTGCAAATGCCTGTAGACAAAGGGTTAATGATCCAAAAGACTCCAAGAAAGATACAGAAATGATAAAAAAGGAGCAATATGTTTACAACAGATTCGTGATACCCACTCAATTACTTAAGACAGGAAAACGAATTGTGTAGGATGAGTGTTAGCAAACAATCAAAATTTTTATGAACTTTTTGTAGGTATAAAGTGTAGCAACAAGAACGAGAGTACCTTGTAGAAATGATGTTACGTGTTTGTTCAACAAATAATATACTGTCCAAAATACTTTACGCTGTAGTTTGTCATGTCTATCTTTTAGAGAAGCAAAAATAAATTTTGACAAGTAGATCCATGGCTATGTAGTTTTGTTAAATGTGAGTAGACAATTATTATACATGTTTATAGATATAATATAAAGAATTGTATCTGCTACACTCATAATATTCTTCTTTAATATATAAGGAGTGTATTTTTAATGTGTATTTTATAGTTAATAACATTAATGGGACACTTTATTTCAGGATTTGTCAGTCTTACTTTTCCCATAAACCTTAACATGCGTAAATGTGAGCGAAGAGCTTATTTTAATGGACTTTTCTCTCTCACCTCGACTGGTAGCCCAGAATTTTCTGCGAGTTCTACTGTGAAAGATGTACTATATATTATTAATTGAAAAATACTCGGCATGTTTCCTGCGTACCTATATATACTTGCCTAATGCCTATGGATATGTAATTATGCAAATGTCTGTCATAAAGTGAATGCGTTGCATACAAACTGCTATGTAAAGGATGGGATTCGGGTTGAATAAATAAAAGCAGCGTCTGTCGGGGTATATTGATTTTATTTTATGCGAACGTGAGGTTCTTTGCTCTGTTTCACTGAATCACAGTATTACTATGAGCGAAAGGCTGAGAGCAAAAAGCACCATATGGAATGCAAAGTATTCCCAGGATACTTGAACCACAGTTTGGGAAGAGAGTAGAATATTTTTTCTCCACGTGTGTATCGTCGCGTCAATTGGAACTGTCCCGTGATGCGGTTCTCAAAATTAATCTTTGCGTTGTAGAGTTCATATCTTTGTTATTAATTTAGAAGTACCTAGTACATTAAATTTTGAAAGTATTGAACAAATTGGGTTGACTTTTCTTGCTACAAACTTCGGTCTGTTTAGGTACTTCCGACAATATTTGAAATACTGGACTGAAAATTCGCCGTGTATTTGCCTTAGGGTTTTTTGTAAGCTTTGGATGTAGGAAGACACATGTGGCCTGTATCTCCATAATCTCCAATATGTACATTTTCATGAATTATGTAGGCATTTCCATTTTCCATATCCCTGAATTCATTTCCGTCCTAGTATGAGAGCTAAAAATAGTGGAACTGCCATTTCTGTTGTGTTGCAACATTTATTTGCAATTTCCGAAAATATGCATTTATTCCTACCATCTTCCGTCTGTCGAGCTTACAGAGGAAACATTTTAGTGTTGCAAATTTTCGTTAAATCATTTATTATAGTCCTTTACCCCGAAACGTACGCAAAATGTAATGCAATGCCAGGAATGATAATAAATAATATAATACTGCAGTACTAACAATACAATCTGATGTAATGTAAATTATAGCTACTCTGAAAGAAAAGAGACCTGCACCAGGTTACTAATAAACGTCAGTTCTTTGTACGAGAGTACTTTATAAAGAACGTACAATACTAAACTTACATCATTTGCAGTTATCTGCCTTTGTACACAATATTGGCACAATTAATTACCAAAGTGTCTAATTATCTAGTAAAAATGATGATAAATGGAGTAGACAGAATGAGTGCGAAACAAAACTTTTGTCTGATCTGAACAGATCGAAAATTGAGAGCAAGGTGTATGTAATGAATAAATATATACTTGAATGGGAGTAAAAACAGTTTATTGAGAATCTAATACGGACAACAAGCTCAGAGGGTCTCAGAACTACAATACCAGCAGACTGAAAATATTTGTTGGATGAATTAGGCCGGAGAGTCAGTAAGGAATAGGTTGGTTGAGTCGATTTGAAAGATGAGTCTTTTGGACGAAAACTGCTTTGCGTATATATTGTGTATCTCCTCCGTGTGTGCAATAAGTAGAGAAGCATGACATGAACAGAAACAAAGTGTAATAATATGATCTTTGAATCTACACACAATCCAAAAGTCAAGTTCATTAACATCAAGCGTGACAGAACATGTTGGGCAACTTTTCCATATTATTCTCTTCATCCATTCTTACTTATTCTTCGTACTTAGCTTATCGCACACTACTATATTGCCATAAACTGCACAGCAGAACAAATGCAAAACCCCTGCACAAGATTAAGATGAGACTATCATATTGTATTTCATAAGTATATACTTATTACTTATATAAACCTAGGTCTAACAACACAGACTGTATCAACTGTATGTAGGCAGAGCCCTATCTATCATCTTTATAGATCTCTAAAGCAAATCTGTATTAGAATCCAAGATTTAAGTGCATGGGTAAAGTCAAAGGCAAGGCACTCGTTCTTTACGTACGTTTGTGTTTGTGTAGCACAAGCCATAATCCAAATTGCATTACAGGTTAAAGTACAAATAACGATACACTAGGCTTTGTTTTTGGTTAAACAACGATTCATCTCATCTCAACCTCCAACATCAACCTTTAACTTAACACTTTGCTCTTTTAAACTCCTTCAGTTTAGTCCAGTCACCCACAAAACGTAACTACCTACTTTACTTAAAACTCAACAACTTACTTAATACCAGTATTTCTGTACAATTCTACATAACCATGTATTATTACAGTATACACATACACAGATATTTAGTAGGTATACAGCCTCGTATATCATACAGGTACGATAATAATGGCTGTTACAACAAAGTGCTTATTGTAGTTGATCTCGTAAGCTTTGGCAGGTAAGTCTGCACATCATCTTCAACACTTACTTGCTGTATAAAAAACAAGTTGGGCTGTTCAAATTGAGTTTACTAAGTAAGAAATGTGAGATAATTGGATCGTTTCATACTTTACTCTACTTTGTCTTACTTACATACTCACTACGATTGTTTGATACGGTATATAGCTTGTAGAAGGCTTCTTCTTATTGTAATAATAATATTAAGTTTTAGGTATATTGTATGTACATATTGTAGAATGCAGCAAGTAATTACTACGATGAAGTCTAAGCACACTACTTTTGCCACTTAAGCTCATCTTGTTCATTCTCATTGTTGTAAATTTAAGTTAACTTGTGTGAGCTCCTTTCAAGAGAGGAGTTTCATCAACCGGACGACGACATTTGTGCAAAACAGCTCAGTCTACATTTTGTAAGACTGTTCTAGTCTCTCTCATCTGTTCTCTCTCCTGTCCTCCTTTGCATATAATTTCATTGTATTGTATGTTAGTATTTACATACACGACATAGTAAATATAGTATAGCGAGAGAGCCACAACGCAATACAATACTCCAATAATTATCTCAATCAATTAGTCACACGTTATAATATGATTGATTGGGTAGCTGTCATTGTAGGATTAACTATTTGCATTGCCCCCGGATTGCAGGCGGGCAAAGGTAACATTTTCTTGTTTATTAATCCTATACAATCCATTGTAATAAATCAATTAACTCTGGGTGAAAAAAACTCAGAAACTGACAGGACATTCGTCAGAATCTTTAATTTTGTGTGATACGTGCCAGGAAATATTTCTTTGGGCATTAGTTTTTGTTGGGCTGGTTGTTTTCTCATTTTGAGTTTGTATTTTTGTTGTTGTAGCTCCGCCTTGTGAAGATCCTGGAGTTTGTGGTCCTTACAGTCAATGTTTAGAAGTAGACAATTTAAAAAGACGGAGTGATGACTCTGCCAGTTGGGGCTCAACGATATCTCGAGCTTTGAAGAGGTACCAGAGTTCTAAACAGGAATCGGGTAATTCTTCCCAGACGGTTCTTTGCGCTTGTATGCCACATCATATTGGAGCTCCTCCGAAATGTCGTCCTCTATCTTGTGCTCATAATGCGGATTGTCCCACTCAATTTTCCTGTGTCAAGTAAGCCACGATATTAATAAATGTCAGATTACACAGAAAACGTCGGTTTTCTTCATAATATCAATAATTCTCACCCACATTCTCACAGTCACAATCGATTTGGGAATAAGTGGGTGGTGTGTATTGTCAAAACAAGTTGTCATCTCCGTTGACTGTCATTTACACTTTAGAAAATGACAGTTACGATTTAAATCCATCTGTGCTCATGAATTTCTAATATTCTCCAGGGGATTGTGTAAGGATCCTTGCCAAGGTATTTGCGGTTTGGGAGCTGAATGTAAAGTAGTCAACCATTTCCCTGTTTGTCGCTGTCTCAAAGGATTTAATGGAGATCCCTTCTTTCAGTGCAAAGGTAAGAAAAAATCAAGGTCTTTCAAACACTTTATTTGAACAACTTTTATCAATTTTACCCTTTTTAGTATACCTAGGTAGTTTACTGTATAACCCATCACGATCAAAAAACAAGTGCAGGTTGTGTATTGATCTGAATGTTTCCTCTGATGTCTGAGTCAGAAAAAAAACAACCTCTGAAAAAAATATTCTTAGAGTACATTGACTCAGTAAATCGAGCGTACAGTGTTTTGTAGATCATGATTTCATTTAAATATATTACTTACGGTAGTTTGTATTTTGTATGACAAGTATTGATTGTTTTTATAGAACCCTTTTAGAGTTTGAGTGAGTGTGAACGATGTTGCTAAAGTGCGTAGGCATTTTTACACGTTTCGCTACAATATATCGCTATATTGATTGGCATTCAGATATTTAGCTTACTGCATTGGGTTTGTATTTGTAAAGCATTCTCTATGTAGAAATAAAAATGTTGGCCTAGGTGTATATCAAGTGTCAAGGTGCTTAAAGATTTCCCAACCAACCCATAGTCTTTTATGCACCTTGCATGGTATAAATGGTATATTGACATTACAGATAGGAAAAAACCTACACAAAAAATCGTATAATAGGATAATGACAGAGCAATATCTAAATCGTAAATCCAAACTGAGTCGAGTCTTTCATTCATCCATCAATAATAATGTTCTATTTCCCGTTTCAGCTTCATACTGTAGTGACAACGATCAGTGCCCACCCGATTTAGCCTGTAAAGGAAATCTTTGTACTGACCCTTGCGATGGGGTCAAATGTGGAGCTAATGCAAAATGCTGGGTCGTTCGACATCACGCGACATGTGTATGTGTTCCTGGCTACAGTGGAAATCCTTTTGAAGCCTGTGCTGCTGTTGTAGAAGGTAATTCTTCCAAAGACTCGTTTTTACAGACTTAAAAAAATAATACTAGTACTTGTACAAATACAAAACGAGCATTTTTAAACATAGAATAATATTAGAAAGTAGTTTTTGCACTTTGTTTGTTTAGTAATGAGTAATGAGCGTTGTCGTATTTTTTAATCTCGGAAATACTCGAGTAGAAACTTGATGGATTAATTTGGGTGTAGGTGCTTTATATGTATTTTGATTTTGTGCAGATGAAATAGCAGCAAGATGTAATCTGGATGTTGATTGTTTGCCAAATGAAGCTTGTGTTAATGGATACTGTCGTGATCCGTGCGTTGGTTATTGCAGAGGTCTTTGGAAGAAATGTGAAGTGGTAGAGCACAAACCGAGATGCGCGTGTGAAATGAACACTTACTCTGCCGACGATGGAAATTGCCTTCTCAATTCAGGTAGGTAGTCGAGATAAGCATTTTGTTTGGGTAATCCATTCTCATTTGCGGCTTTCAGCGGATGACAGATAGAATGAAATGTACCGGAGAAACCCTTTGACAATACACTTTGCAAGTTACAAGCGGAAGGCGGATGCGTAAAACAAAATGAGATTGGAATGTTTCACTTTGTGGCAAAGTCAGGGTTGTAAAATACATAGAGCTAAAATTAAAGGGTTTTATTATTTCCTGTTCCTTGTTTTAAAACTTTTTGCAAACAAATTCAAAGTTTTTGTATGAAATATTTAACAGATGAATTATTAGTCTTTAGCGTACACAGGGGTATTGTATAAGGAATTTATTTTTGAGCAAAATGTCATATTTTACTCTTTGTAATGGAAACCTACATATTTGGGTGTTCCGAATTGCCAACCTTGTAATGAAAAGCAACGTAAACTATTTTTGTCATAAGCCGTAACGTAAGGAAACTGAGGGTGCATATCATAGTTTATGTTGATACTCGTTTTAGCCAAAAGCGGATATGAAATCTTATCTCATAAATAAACAATTTATTTTATATCTAGGTTCTTACTGCGGTCGGGATCCTATCCGTGTCTGTGGGCAAAATTCTCAGTGTATTGAATCTACTGTTGGCCCCGTTTGCAGATGTCTCCAAGGCTATGTGGGTAATCCACCAAATTGCAAAGCGTGTGTTAGTGCCTATGAATGTGGAAAAAGTGACCAGACTTGCTTAAACGGTCGTTGTGTTCACGCTTGTACTACCGTTCATTGTACTGCAAATGCAGTTTGCGTTGTTGAAAACGACGTTCCTCAGTGTAAGTGCCTTAAGGGCTATGAAGGTGATGGAACGGAGTCATGTAGCAAAGTAAAAACTCCAGCTAATCTCCCAGCCTGCTATAATGACACTCAATGTAATGACCACGAATCTTGCATCAACGGACGCTGCCAATCTCCGTGCATGGGAACATGCGGCAATGCTGCAGAATGCATCAGTAAGTTTTCCCTGCTATAATACTCACCCTACCAGTAAAAAAGTCATCAGTGAAATTACTAATAAAAACGACAAAGTAGCTAAACCCTTACAAATGTTTATTTTTATGTTTTCAGTTAAAAATCACATTCCGTCTTGTTATTGTCCTGTCGGATACACAGGAGATCCTTACTACTGGTGTGCGAAAATGCCACCAAGGCCACCATGTAAGTTGTTTTTCATTCTCCAAAGAAGCCAAACATCCATCATTTCTTAGCTACAAAACAATTTAATTACACTTGTCTTGTTTCAACCAGACATGATTTTAATTTCCTGTTTTCAAGAATTTTACAGTGAAGGAGTGTAAATCATTTTGTGGGTTTTGATTTGTGTAGTTGAAGGTGATGAGTGTGACACAGATGCGGATTGTCCAGATGATATGAGTTGCGGTTTACATGGTTTCTGTGTCAGTCCTTGCAACCACGTATGTGCTATGCACACTGGAGCTAAATGTGAAGCCAAGCGACATCGAGCCACTTGCTGGTGTCCCAATGTAGGTCAACCGTGGAAACGTTGCTTTACGTCAGACGAACAACGGAATGCAACCTTGCTGGGACATCAAGGTAAAAACAATCATAGTGCATATTATTTCTACTACTACAAGCAACTTATGATGTCTAGTATACAAATTAGACGATACATGTGTAGCTGGTACCATGTGTTTAATCAACTGTTATTACAAAAACAAAGTGTCTGTGCAATTCAAGCTTTGTTCAAAGAAAGTGTTCTGTCACTTGTGAAAATGATAAGAAGACATCAAAGGAATGAGAGAGACATTGTGATTTGAGCGTGTGTAATTCTACGAAACTTTTAATTGATTTTGTTTGTGGGTGTACTTATTCTTTTTTAGGTCCATACAGTTTAGTGAACAAGAGACGGGTAAATGCCTGCAATCCTTCACCGTGTGGAACGATGGCTTCTTGTCACATTAGTCGAAACCGTGCTGTGTGTCATTGTCTTCCGGGATACAATGGAATTCCTCCAGCCTGTACACCGAAATGTTTCAAAGACCATGATTGTCCCAATAACATGGCTTGTTTACATGGACAATGTGGAGATCCTTGCCATTCCAAATGCTCCAGAAATGAATACACTTTCTGTACTGTTATAGACCATAAGCCTAATTGTGTTGATGCAACTAATGAAAATCTCTTGCTACGAATTGCTACTGGGTAGAGAAAAACAGAGAAAAGAGAGATCGAGACACGCCATCATCATCGCTCTGCCCCTTGCTTGTAAACAATTACATTACATAATTATATTAACTTAACTAATTAACTACACGTCAAATGTATCTATTTGTACTATACACATTCCCATTTATTTATTTATTTATCCAACCAAACCTAATAAAAATATAATACACATGCTCATTTTTATTTAATTTCATAATATTGATGCATGACACATAATATACATATATAGCATGCCCGTATTCAGGGGGTGGGCAAACGGGCAATTGCCTCCCCCGAAATCCCAAAAAAGAGGTTATTTTGCCTTGAAAGGGCAAAAAACCTATTTTTTGTGTATCTTGCCCTACCCGAAATATATTTTGCCCTCCCCGAAATCAATTTCTGGATACGGCCGTGATATATAGTATTGCAGTTATTACTAATGCAGTTGGCAGTTGATGTAACAGATTATTACAGTGAGTGAATCTTCCCAAAAGTCAAATCACAACAAGAAATTGGAGCAGAATTAATTATTATATTTAGGTAGTTGTAGGATTAGTCGCATTTGTGGTTAGCATAATATTCCTGCATACAGATATAAGGCACTTTAATAATTACAACATTACAAGTTCACTCAGTTTTGGCTATTGCATATTTTACGAATTGTGGAACACTTTTTGGCTTTTCTGTGGGATTACTAGATTACTTACTTATCTGCATGTATGTTGCACACATATATATAATATTTATTAGTTTCATCATTATTAACTGCATTATTCAAAGCTAAGGCACGTATGTGTATACGTAAGTTGGTTCAATGACTTGACATTCAATTCAATTATGTGAATTGAACTAAAATTAATGAAAATAGCGTGTTTGCAGTACAATGCCAAGGTTTTCCTGATGCCTGGTTGGACCTTGGATATTTTGTAGGTATACTCAGTAGTCAATACACGAGCACATTTATTATTACATAATCGCTACTAACTCTTTTTGTGTACTCGATATGTATGTGTATATGTATGTGCACTCGATTTGTCGTCAATATTTAATCGGAGCAACAATACCAAGAAGCCAAATTTGTCAGTGGAAAGTAATAGCATGTGAGTTTATTTGAATGAGTATTTGCATCTTCTTCAATCCATATTCCTTATTATTATATGTATGTTGCTGGAAAAACTACTTTTCCATTTACCGATGTACCTGCCTATTTCACTTATGGAACATAAATTCAGGATAGTTGGAAATGTTTCAGATATTTGAACATCATAATATGTCTAATGCGTGTCAAAATTTATGACTTATACTCATATGTATAAACATGTTATTTTAGGAGGAGACATTACATTAAGAATTGGTATGGGCTTTTAAAAATGATGATTCCATATTATATCCTTCACTTTTTGTACATTTACACTTACGAAATTGATCTTCTATATATTTATACCTACATACCTAATTGAAGTTCTTTCCATTTTCACAATTTGTGGTTCTTTAGAATGAAAAAAACTACGATTACCGAGAATTACCTACTTTTAACTTACTATGGAATGTGTTTCAAACTTATCTAAATAATTGTGTAGTATATATATTCATAATATTCATAAAACATGTACACGGCGATATTTGGATAAGTCTTGAATTGAATTTTAGATATTAACACCCGTCTGGTCTGCTCATAGTAAACAGGCAGCTAGGTATGCATACAATTTTATTAAACACAATATTTAACCAAACGCCTGGACATACTATTTGCCATCCTCATTCATTCATAAGTCATAAGTAGGATGTACAAAAGTTATAAGTTGCTACTACTAATGTTACATATAGTGGGCATGTCAGTGTGTCACTATCATTTAATAAGAAAGAATATCAAATTATTTCTTCAATATCGGAGTTCGATTGAATGCAAGTTACATCGATGAAATTCACGACTATGAGTTATTGCACATACATACAAGTCTAATGGAATTCTTACGTGCATAGGCAATATTATACATACTAGCGTGTGTATATTTTATAGCTAAACAACTCATTTTATAAGATGCATTATGCTAAAGGATAAAATTGTCTACTGGTACAGAATGTACTACATATAGTTTGTAACCATTTATGGTGTTGTTGGAGTAACATCTAAAAGTTTTCGATTCGATTACTACACACTGCACTGTCTAAGCAGGGAGATTATGCAAAAGAACGACTGCAATGTCAGAGTCCGTCATATAGTTGTAGTTGCAACACAAAAGCGAAAAATTAATAACGTTAGTTTTAATTAAATGTATTATTCACTTGATCGAAAGTATTGACGTGTATTTGGCTTGTGCTTGTCCTGTTCGCAGAAGACAATATTATGCCACAAAAGCATTCGCTCTCCACATCCTTTTTCCATAGAGGAAAATCCTAATTAATTCTGCCAATGCTTGCTAAAGAAGAATTAACCTAGACTCTCCAATACACGAATTCAAATAATCTACACTCATACAAATACAAAGTATTAATGGGAGACACACGGACGACAAATTAATTACGTAGACGAGATTATGTCATAATTTCAGAGAGATTCGCAGTGAACAACTGGAAAATTCAACCTTCAGCTGCCAGCACAATTAACATATATATAAAGTCATTCGCCTTGACATACACGATTCAATCCAGTTTGTCAGTTTACGGCAGTTTACGACTGTGGTGGAAATAATTGAGCAAGAAATCAAGGAACAGCAAGAATCGTTTCAAAAATCATATTATTGTCTAACACTTGTCTTACAAAAGTTGAGGAAGGTTAATAGATTTGCAGAAGAGAAAAATTAATTACGTTTTAAAATGTCCGAATTAGCCAAAAATCCAAAGTATTTTGTTACATCACCGAATCAAGAAATACATGAAAAATATCTTCGCGAACTTTTCGAAGTCATCCTTGAGGATTTACTTTTTAAGGGGATCAGCAGATCTGAGCCAGTCCTTAGGTTCAAATTGCCAGAAGATTTAAAAGGGATTCTCGATTTGGATTTAAAAGTTGAACCTGCCAACACTCATGATGATCTCATAAAACTTATCAAGCAAACTGTCTACCATAGTGTCAAACCGGGTCATCCTCGTTTCATTAATCAGCTCTATTCAGGGTATCCAATTATTCTTTTTTAAATTCTAGAAAATTTCATGCTAAACAATAAATAGATTAGTATTATCATTGGGAAAGTTCAGACGATCAGCTAAACCTAGTCTATAGAGATGATAAAACGTTCAAGCAATTCCTGATCTGCGTTATACCTAAAGATATAATTTAAAATACATTGGTCTATTTATTGCAGCTTGCGGCAAAATATGTTCTTTATGTAAGGAATACAAAAATAGTTTTCACTACCTAACCAAAAAAATTATGTACCTTAATTGTTAATGTAAGCAATCATTAAATCTTAAATTTGAATCTCCTTGTTTGTCATTATTAAAGAGGAAGTTTTTATATCAAGATATCTCGTATAGCTCTGTCGATAGTTTCATACCTTTAATTGTTGGTTAGTTAATTTTAAATTCTACATTTGGCGAGGGCTTTGGAGTAAATCTTTAAAAAAGCAGGGCCCAGGGCCGTATCTAGGATTCAATTTCGGGAGAAAAATACCCACAAAATGAACACAGAAAATCAGTTCATTTTCTATAATCCAGTTATTGTTAGCAGATGTAATTTTTTCGTAATTTTTGTAACAAATCTAAAACAATTCCACCAATAACTAAACCAGTAGCATATTGTTCAAAAAACAAAAAGAGACGGAACATCCCTAAAGAAATTAAAAATACCCAAAGCCAGGCTTAAGGTTGAATAAATTAGAATAGTTTGTGCTTGCGGTTAAAATGCTCAATCGTAATTTTAAGTTTAAGGAAAAGATAAGAAAATAATAACAATACAGCATTATTAATAACATGAATATAAAGTTTGCTGTATTACAGTAGAATTAATCCGAAAACATTCTCATGTGTTTTCTTACGTCTTAATAAATGTTAAATTACAATACTATGCCATGAAAAGCAAAATAATTTATGTTTACTATATTTAGCATGGATGCTTACGGAGTGTCTGCAGAATGGGTAACTAGCGCGATAAATGCTTCAGTTTACACATACGAAGTCGCCCCCGTTTTCACATTGATGGAACTGGAAGTTTTTGAGAAAATGAGAAACATCGTCGGGTTTCCCAAAGGAAAGGGTGATGGCCTTTTTTGTCCAGGCGGTTCAATCGCGAATGGCTACGCTATCTCGCTAGCTCGTTTTAGAAAAAGACCGGAAATCAAAGTAGTTGAAATATAATTTTTGAAACATAATACTCGCAACTCCATAATTTTTTCTGTTTCATTGTTAACACAACATTTGCATGTTTGCAGGATAATGGTCTTTTTGGGATTCCTGAAATGGTTATGTTCGTTTCTGAAGATGCCCATTATTCTTTCAAGAAACTTGCATCGTTCCAAGGTTGTAAAGAAAACAACTTTTCGAATTAGATACCTGAGCATAGCATTTAAGACCAAATGTATAAAATATGAATTTCTTTAAAGGTATGGGTGGGAACCATGTCATTGGGGTGAAAGTCGACTCTAGAGGTAAAATGGACCCATGTTGTTTAGTCCGAGAAATTGAAAATGCTTTAGCAAAAGGGCAAGAGCCATTCTTGGT
>JAQFYB010005051.1:0-14845 GCA_034694085.1 Pogonognathellus longicornis | reverse complement strand
AGCGCTTTAAGCGTGCATAATTTTGTGTAAGCGCATTATGTCATAGCTCATTAAATGCGCAGAAAGATTCTCTACAAAATATGTACTGTAGTTTTTTTTCAAAATGACCTATGACCTTTTCGAGACAGGTCTAACTAAGGCTTTCTGCAGTCCATGTAAAATTCTTATTCTAGTGTAGATGAATCACGCTGTATTTGTAGAGAAGCAAAACCTATTAGACATGTATTTTTACAAATACATAATGTCTTATAGACGTGACAGTATCGGTTCTTAGTAATTTTACTAATTATTATATTTAAATAATTTGTAATATTTATATTAATGACTTATTATTGTACAAAACTAATTTATATATTAATTTTACTAATTATTATATTTTATTCAAAAGAAAAATTCTTTACTCCATAAACAGTTACTTTACAAATGCGCTATTAATATTTTAATTGTAATTCCTAAATACTTTCTCCACTTTCGAACTGCATGGAAATGAAGACTTCTTCATTTGCATAGGGTTTAAAGGAGTTGGTTTCAGATCCGTAGTTGATATAATAACAAACCAGACTTTAATTGAAATGTTGGTTATTTATGATTATTTGATAATAATTTTATCAGTCATAACTTCACTTAAATGCTAGTTGGCATAATAACATAAAAATGGGCTTTAAATAAAATGTTGAATGTTCGAGTTGATTTTGAGACTTACTAGTAATCCGTCACGTTGTGGTCTTGTGAAGCCCGTCAAACCATAAATGATTAAACCAAGCAAAATCCATAAGATGACAATTATTTATAAATGAATTATATGACATATATTTGTATTTTATAATAAAGTTCAAATGCCTACTGTGGTTGTCTATTTAGTCTATTATCATCATGCATGTAAATAATTTGATATGATTCTAACATTATGTTTGTTAGTATGCAATATATGTCTTAAGTTTAAATATGAGAAACACTTATTTTTTATTTTGATGAGTAGTACAATGAAACACAATGCTCATGGAAACGGTATTTTCTGGAATAAGCTTATGTGATAGCCAACATATTAACAAATCCTTCAGATAACTTTCAGTCAGGATTAAATGAAAACGCCTGTATATTTACTTTAGATGATGAATTTTCCTCAAAGTAAAAATTTACATTTTATTTTAACTTGGCTGAAGGATTTGTTTATAATTTGGCTGTGAAACTACTCATTAAGGAAACAATAATTTAGCCTATAATTACCTTGCTGAAACTATCTAAATGTGAGTACAGTTTGTATCGTTCCTACACTTATGGACATTATATATCTTGCAATTTTTCCTTTCCATGAATATGAAAATTGTCCTATATGAATTCGGAGCGGTGGACAAGATTTTTTCCATTTTGATAGTAATAATTTTTCATTTGATTGAAACTGTGGGCCGACAGAATATTTCCATGATGTTAGACATTTCACAGAACTGTCGTTGACGAAGGCAGTAGTCGCAAGAATGCCCATCCAAAAACTTATTCCAAACATTGAAACAAACAAAAACATCACCGTTGATTCCCACCCTAAGTTTTCGCTTTGAGTTATTAATAGAAATGTGGAAATGTAAATCGCTCTTTTGATAATCCAATTCTCTAGTAGTAAAGCAGTTGAGAATATTTCGTTGATATCCTTTAACAAAATACATATGGTACTTTGGACTTGAATGATGGCCTTTAGTTCTCTCATTTCCTCATGGGATTTATAATTTCCATTCGAGAAACTGAAAAAAAATTTAGTGCATGTTTATTAATAATTGTACACAAATAATAATTAATTTTATTAATTGATTACATAGAATTTTATTATTATTAATTTGTATGAATATTCATTATTACGTTATTTCAGCAAGAAATATCTTTATATTCCAGCATAGAAGAATCAGAATTGTATAACTGAATATTAGCGTTGTGAAATAGCAGACCATATACCACATATTTATTACCACCAATAGAAAAAAAAGAAATAAATACTTCAATTGGGAATTGTAGGTTCTTAATAGCGAAGTCATAAATACAACTTCATTTGGTCGCACCAAAGATATGCAACCATAAAGCAAAGGGTATGCAACGGCCGCCACATTACCCAAAGCAAGAATGTATTCAATCCCATTTTTCTTCTGCTGATGCTCTTTTTTAAAGTACATTTCTGAAAATAACACAATACGTCAACTTAACACATCTTTTCCCCAGAATTTTGAGTTTATAAAAATATAAAATATAATTATTGATTGAATAAAATTCCGTTGAAAATTGGAAATTGAAAGAAAGCATAGAATAAATTGGCTCAAAGTTAAACTGTGATACATGTGGCAAGATATTTAAAAGATAAAAGCACTTTTTATACTAATAATTAGAGGTAGAAAAATATTTGCTACTTCCTTCTGTTATAAGCTACCTTTTTGAGACTTAATATCTTCATGTTTCATGCCATAAAGAGGCTAAATAGCACTATTTTTAGACAAATTTATATACCATTTGAGTACAATATTTGATAGAGGCTTTTCATGATCAAGCTTTGGAGTAAACATATATGTTAACATTTTAAAACTCCAAGCTTGCATCGAAAATCCAAATAATTTCCAATATTTAAAGTTTGGTTTGAACAAAAGAATTTTCTGTGAAAAAAGCAAAACGCCTGAGTGGAATAATATGCCTAATTTAGAGTTAAAAACCAACAAATTTGTGTGTAAATATTGCACATTAATAAAAATTTCAGTGCAATTGTGTCTACCATTCATAAAATGTCTGATTTCTGAATGTTAAAGTTGATTGTTAGTGCTATTTTTAGTGCTATTTTTGCCAATTTTTACTGCTATTTATAGCGCTATTAACTATTGTGTTTGATGCTATATATATTCCTGTCTTTACTAATAACAGATGATTTGTGAGCTTTTGACCGAATATCGTAAACATAGGTCCCAACCTCAAAATTTCATCTAATATCGTATCTGATAGAGAATTAAATTTGCTATCTGACATAAGCTTGATTTTTCACCTTACATATTTTTATGCTATGAGCTAGTCTACAAAAGTTTAAATACAATAATGAACGGTTGCGCTCAGATACAAATCTTTCAACTGCATTTACTCAGTTCATACAAGGGACCTATGTTTACGATAATCGCTCAAAGTCTCACATTTGTGAAGCGAGCAAAAGTATTCACAGGGAGTTTATAGGCGTGTTAACATTTATTAGCAAACATATACAATTTGTTGTTGATTCTATTGGAAAATGGACAAAAATGTGAATGTAGGGGTGATCCATGTAGGTTGGGTCACCGTGTTGGTTGGGCCACAAGCAATAATTCATAAAATATTGGCTCATTTTGACCAAAATTTTTAACTTCGATGTCTAAGTTCATGATCTAATTTTTAACAAAAAATTGCTGATATCTCTTGCAAATTATAGCTTTTAAAGCTTAAAAAAATAAAAAACCATTTTACACTACAAAATTCACTGTACAGTAATTTTTGATCATCCTCTGATTGGTTATTTGTAACCACAGTAATAGGTTTTAAGAAGAAATCATTTTTTTGCTAACAGTCCTGAGATGTCATAACAATATTAGATAAAAAGATAGCGTAATTGTCTATCCCCCTCTTGGAAAACTCAATCAAGGTTTAAAGTACGAGTCATGTCGGTTGGGTCACAAAATTGTCGTGTTGGTTGGGCCATCAATAATTGCTCAAACCAGCTGTTACCTCTGCGCCATTTTGTGTGTGGCGCTTATAGAAGTTGTAAAAAAGACCTAGAATTGCGACGACTATCTATGACATTTTTAAATAGATAGTAACTAACGACTTAGGCCAAATAACGTATCACCGCTGAACAAAACTAACTCTAAAAAAGAGCAGGCTGAACTCCAGGAAGAAAAGTTAGCTAATGCAGCCAAAAAGGAAAGATGAACCTGGCAGAAAGCAAATGGAAAAATAAACTATACAAGTGTGGTACGGTCAAATTGGTTGTTGTCCTATGGGTTTTGGTTCAACTTTTGTAAGCAAGCATACATTGAAATATACATCTAATTTAAGTGGGGTCCAAAGAAGTTATCTGGCCTTTTGACCCACTGGGTTCATGCATACCGACCACTATACTTCAGTGATTTTTAGATGGCAAACAACATGGTGCTTACTGAAACATAATGTACAATAGAAAGGACACTTAAGTATCGGTCAAATTGAACAAAGACCCAGATTGTCCGGACTTATTTATATATATATTTATAGTATCTTAGGTTACTCCAGGTTAACAATTAATCGTTAAAAAAGTTGCTAAGCCATGGCTTAACTAAAATTTCTGAATTTGTTTGTTAATCGTTCTTAATTTCGCTGGGGCCCAACCGGCACGACTAGTCGTGTCGGAAAGGTCACAAATTTACTTTAGTATAAAATTGTGTTATGGGTGCATTACAACATATAAAATTAGTAGCATTTATGAAATATGTACCTAAGAAGCGGCTTTAAATGTTACGTGTGATAAAATAATGTAATATCTTTCTGGGGATTTATGAAAAATAATTTTTATAAAAGTAACACAACAGACACGGATATCCCCTACTCTTTTAGTAAATGTTTCCGAAATTGAATAATTGTGTTACTTTCACCCAATGAGCATTGCACTCTGGTCTAAAATACCCTAATGCGATAGGAGAATTCGAACAATTATTGTTCAACAGAGTTAAGATTATAAACGTTCAAATTAAAACTTACTTCTCCAATTTATCATCGTATAAATAGAACTGTTAATTATAAACGCAATTTTATCCGTTTTGAAGTTAATCACTTGGATTAAAACAATTGTGGCCGATATACAGAATCCATATGCATACAGCTTGCAAGCGGAAATGACATTACTGGAAATCGTCTCCTGCATTCCTCTCGACACGAGATATACCCAATAAATGTGAATATAGGCGACATATATTCTCCATTTCACTTTTGACCATTTTGATGTATCGACTTGAAGAAATGCTTTATCATCCAAATTGCATGTGTAAGGAAGTCCGCTCCAAAAATTGCTCCACGACACTAACCAAGACAATATTCGCAAACATGCTTTAGTTACCATCTTAACCTCTGAAACACCAAGAAACAAAAAGTAAGTTCGAATTCGTTTCTCTATTTATTTCAAATTAGAGATATAAATACTTGTTTAAAAGTTTGTTTAAAAGAGTTAAATGCAAAAGCTTCACAAACTGTTATACTCCACTAGTTACAAAGGTCCGTTCCGCCGGTCTTTGCCTTGAAAGTTTAGGGGTAATATTAGACAAGTTTTATAGTAATATAAGACAAGTTTTGGGGTAAGATGAGACTATTTTTGAGGTAAGATGAGACAAGTTTTGGGGAAGTTTGGGGTTGTATGAGAAAGGTTTTTCTAATTTTAAACTAAATGTTACAACCCTAAAAAGTGCTAACTCCCTCGATCCCACTTTGTATATTCCAACCTAAATAAACTATTCCAAAATAGAGTAAAAATGTAGCCTCCGCAGTTGTTTATCTTGGAATAGTTATTTTTACTAAATCGATCAATGCTAGACGAAATAGATCGATACTAAACTAAATAGATCAATGCTAGACGAAATAGATCGATACTAGACGAAATAGATCGATAATAGAATCCATAGTCCATTTTTGAACTGGACGTATCGACCTATGTCCAACATCCTAGATCACATAGTTGAAGTTTGAACGAATTGTGTAAATTCGTTCTTGAGCTATTGCGTGCATAGACAGACGGACAGACAGATACATAAATCATTTCTATAAAGTAGCTTCCGCTACTTAATAATTATGGCATCTTAATGCAAGGTGAGCAGAGAGAATGGTATTTTAAAATTTGGAATCATTACAACCGCATAAATAATATCAATCAATCAACTAGGAAGTAGAGATGACAACACACAACTTTTTCAGATTCTCAGATTTTTCAACTCGGCGCGATCTCGATTTCCAATTCTACATAATAAGAAAAAATTCTTTAAGGACTTGTATACCGGTTCATAGAAATGCTGCGATGACCTTATTTGCTTCATAGACTCGTTGGTATTAGTCAACCCCACGCGAAACGAAATCTAGTTCTTTCGTGTCTATGTTTTTTGTACATTGCAGTCTAGGTATTTATCATTATGCATGGGCAAGGTTGTGTGTGAATAAACTGCGCCATAGATTTTCACTCGATGGATCTACATTTCCCCATGCAATTTAGTAGGGGATTTTTATGGAGATGATATCTCAATTTTAAAAATTGTGGTAGGGCTCATAAAAAAGATGAGACAATTTTGATCATGGTGTGAATTCGATTTAAGCAATTATTGTACTTCTTTACACTTTAAAAAATAAAAATGTGATATTTCAATGTATTTGAGCCTAAAATTGAAATTGCAATTACTATATTAATTTTTTTGAAAACGTCTAATTGCGTTAAACGTTTGCTATCTCAAAAAAAGCTTTTTTACCATAAAAGTTCAAAAATTTGCAAAAAAAAGTTTGTACGTAATTACTGAACGTATGTGGTGCACCCCCTCTGCGTACGTGCCTGATTCACACCCTAAAGCTTTTTTCCTCCTCTTTCAGAATAAAAAATCCGTTTGGGTCAATTTTGCACTGAGCAAGCTTATTGATCGCTTTTAAACCGGTATACTAGTCCTTAAATTGAAATTGAATTGAATAACTAAAATATTTTATTCTAGTTATTCATTTAATATCTAGTTTATGGTATTTACTAGAGGTGTAAACTTAGTATATAAATATTCAAGCTTCACAGTCAACAGTCTTACCACCATTTCAATTGGTTCAATTACTATTGATTTAATCATATGTAATGAAAAAAATTCGAGTCAGGTTCGGCCGGGTTCGGGCTTAAACTTTTCGAGTTCGGGCGAGTTCGGGCGGCTTCGGGCTTAAACTATTCGAGTTCGAGTCGGGTCTGAAATTTTCGAGTTCGGGCGGGTTCGAGTTGGAAAATATCTGCCCGTTTACACCTCTAGTATTTACCCAAAATGACTCAATATAGGTACAACGGTCTGACTTATTAAAGCTTGGCTCCACTTCGAAAACGTGTAAAAAAAATCCGGCTCGGCTCGTATTGAAAACTTACCGGCTCGAAAATAATCGAGCCGCCTCGGCTCGTTGCCACCTCTACTAAGTAGTATGAAGTCGAATTATGATTGATATAGTAAGTATTTTTTTAATATGCAATTAATAATTGAATGAAAGCAATAGGTAAAATGATATTGTGTGGCAGTAAACATTGACATTTTGTAAAATAGGGTGTAACAGAAAATCATGTATTGTCTTGAAGGACGCGGGTAACCAAGAGGTACACAATGTGTGTAGGGCAGGAAAAGAATTGGTTCGGAATTTGATGAGAGACACTCACTCCCTAAGAAATACGGCCGAGAACCTCACGCCCCCTCCAAGAAGTTCATGACAGCCCAGGAAATTTTGTCACGCCACCGAATAGGTCGTAGAAAATTTTCGGAACATGAGCCAGGCAAACGTTAGGAATCTGGACAAGGGTCAGGCATCTAGGTAATTGACTCGTAATTTCCTATATGGTGTATGGGGCGTGAATTTATTTTGGAAATGTAACAGTCAGGAAATTTGAAAGGTTTGCCAAGCGAACACACTGGCCATCGAACTCTCGGTAGTCAAACCCTTCTTGCATAACCAGCAATTTCCTCAGCTTTAAAAAATTCACAACTATTCGTCAGTGTCTTATAATTACATGGAACAGCGAAATCCCACCTTAGTGACGTAATAATGTTGTGATGTAAACGTTCTGTATAATGTTAGCTTAAATATCGCAGGGTAGTTATGTATCTGTACGTACGCTATCGAATTTCAAATACTTATTATGAAAGATTTCCGAAACAAAAAACAGTGACTATTTTTAATCGTCTAACTTACACAATACCATATTTCGAAATTAGCGTAATGAAAAAGTACACAAATGTATGATGCAGAAATCTTACTTACTATTTTATTTTTGTTGAAGTTGAATTGTATATATTAGGACAACATATTGCAAATTATAGGGCAATCGAGGTTAAAGAAATGCATCCATATCAATGGAATTCAGTATATATATAGCATAACTTGTCTAATTAAATTGATAAAATGACACAATTCCAATTTAGACCGCTCTGTCTGTGGGCAAATCCACACATTTAATTTGCCATTCGTAATACCGGTTCCTAAACATGGTAAATTGGTTAATTCTAAAACATGTCTTAAAATAAACTATTACAAACAGGTGTAATGAAGTATAGTGTCCAGTACTATTTTATTAGTGGAGTACTATTTTTATTTTATTCCGCACCCAAAACTATCCCTAAATAGGTTTTGTTGCCAGTTTTGTTGATATTTTTTTAAAAACGCAAATATATTTTTTTTTAATTACTTTTTCCGATATCAGCACCCAAAACCACCCTCAAGTGAGTTTTATAGCAAGTTGTATTGCTATATTATGACTTTTCTGTTCAACAGTCGGACAGTCATAATAGATGTTCCTATATAGTAGCTATATCATCAATCATGTATAAAACATTATATTCTACTATTCTACTAGATACCATACAGCTAGTGTTAGAGAATCTGCACAACAGACGGACAGACAGACACACGAACAAACATAAAGCAATATTGAATACTTTTCTATAAACCAATTAACTAACCAGTTTAATATCTGACGGAGTTGGAATTTCTGTTTTTGGTGCTCCGCAGGGTACTCGTGCCGGGTGCTTCGCGAGGCACCAAATTTGTCCGTAAATGCGGGGTTCTCACCCCCGGGCCCAAAAATCGAAAAAAATTTGCGGGGTTTTGACAAAAAAATATCTGGTGCCCTCAGAGCACCTTGATTTTTTTGAGTAAAACAGGTGTTTTTTTCACTTGAAAAGATGAAAAAACAGTAGCGTAACGACAAGGTGGCCAGGGGAGTGAACCCCTCCGGGCCGGGAACATGAAAACTTTTTATACATTATTGTCACATAGAATCGATGACAACCAAATGGTGGATATTTATTGATTTCTGACTCTGTTGTTTCTTTCTCTACCCATCTGAGGTCTCGAATCTCCATCTTTGATGTTACGTGAAGCATTTTATAGCCAAATATATTTAAATATAAAAACAATTTAGTCAATTTATCAATATTTTGAAGTTTTTGGACAATATTGTCAATATATAAGGGGTTTTAGCCCATTTTTGTAACTATTTTGACTCAACACAGTATACAGGGGAGTAAAAATGGGAAATTGTCCGCCTGAAGTCCAAAAAGAGGTCACTTTCACGAAATATTGTAAAAAACCGTTTGTCTCGCTACTCAGAAATTTTATGTATTTTATATGCTATTTTTACCAAAATTTGCTCAAATTTTTTGCACTTCGCGCGAAAATGAGCAAATTTAAACCGCATGTTTTAAGTTTCCCCCCAACCTCCGAAACCAAATTTTGGCGCCTATGCATGCAGGTAGTAGAGTAAATCATTATGTAAATAAAGGGCCGGGACAAAATAAAATCGTTAAATTTCCTCCGGGCCGGGACAAACTAGTTACGGCACTGAAAACAACTTAAAAGATAAATCCTATCCGTAATAAATGCAATAAAGGAGGATTGATAAAGAAGAATTATCCATCGCCATCCTGTGGGTAGGTTTTGAAATTATGAAAAAAAATTTAATGTTCTAATTTATTTGATAAATAAGAACCAACAACTACGAATTTTAAAATATCATATAATCAGTGATCAAATTAATAAGTTACTAAAATGATTAATATCATAAAGGTAGTTCGATGACTTTCAAGTGGCACCTTGAGGTCTTTTTACATTTAATTACGGTACTTATTGTAGTTTTTGTTGAATGGAAATGTCCGTGCAAGTGTCATGGAAATACATTATAAAGTTTGAGATATAATACCAGTAAGTTTAAGAGTTTAATCATTGTTTAGAATTTGTTCATGCCATTATTTATTTTATAGCCCGATTTATATTAGCTAAAAATCTGTATTTTTTATTAATTTTTACAGAATTGTTTTTGAGTGGCCCTTCGAATGGTGCCCCTAGGAAGGAATGGGCACCACTGAAGGCAACATAGCTGCCCTGCGGTGCTGACCACCCCGGAACCCCGCATTTTTTCCAACCCCGCAATCTGATGTGTTTTGGTTTTATTACGATAATACCTGTCATTATTTGCTTGATGTAACATTTGAAGTTGCAAGAGAAATTTTACCTAAACGGAACAATTTGACGTCGTTATGACTCTTTTGTGGCAATGAATTTAAAGAAAATCCAATACATCCACATTGTCCGCAATTATTTTTCAAATAACTACAACATAAACTGCAATTTGGATATCTACGTATTATTTACCAAAACAAGAATCTTTGCATGTTTTATTGCAATCATAACGTTTCCGCCAAAACATTTTCTTCTCCAATCCAAGAATGATTGAACAATTAGAATTATTTATAACAATTTCAATTATATCGGATTGTGATTAACTTCAAAACCAAGAAAATTGCGTTTATAAAAGCTGTATTTATACGATGATAAATTGGAGAAGTAAGTTTTAATTTGAACGTTTATAATCTTTGTTGAAAACTAACTTATTGTTAGAACGAACTGTTGAACAATAATTGTTCAAATTCAATCATTCTATTTAATTTCTAAAGCTTCATTCTCATTGTGCAAATTTTAATACTTCTATTATATTACTAATTATTAAACATTTTACAACTTTTACAACAAGTATCCAGGGGCTGATGTGAGTAATTAATTCACATTAGAATATTAAAACCATAAGTCGATCTTTTTAGCAATCGCTAAAAGAAGTTAAAAGAACATATTATAGCTTGCAAAAGCCCATTCACAGATTACAATATTAATTTTACATTTGTGTTAAATGGAAATAGCTTTATACCTTAGATGAAACATTGGATAATTTTAATTTTGCAACACTCAAGGTATTTTTTTTAGAGTAAACAAAAATTTGGAACGGAGAATCAAACTCCGTTATACTAATTGCCGGTTCACAAAGAGACATCTCCCAAACCGTCAAATTACCATCGTAATTTAATTACATTTGTAAATAGTTGTCTCAAATGACAATTAAGTAATTCAATTACATTTAAAATTACTAATTACATGATCAGCCAAATTACGTGATGCAATATACACTGTTATTTATGAAATTATGATTAACAATAATAGCTATCAAACAGACTGTAATCATTATTTTGTATTATTTTTTTTATACTCTGCCATTAAAATTAGGACACAAGATGTATTTAAGTGAAAATTAAAACAATTTTATTATAAAGTAAAGCGTCCCTATATTTCAATTACTTAATAGGTCAAAGCAAAAAACTATTATTAAGATTAATTGAAATCCATCAATTTGTTGTGAAATTTTGTTGTTCTAACATTACCACTGTAAACATAATCATAGGCTCCGGAACCGGATGGGCAGGGTGCGCAATACATGGGCATGCCCACACATAGTTTTAGCAAATTTATATGCTAGTACGTTGTGAACTACACAAACTGTGTTCTTATCTACTAGGGTAAATTGAATTTACTCACATAATATACAGTGCCGTAGCGTGCATTTGGAGGCCCTGGTGCAAATATTTGCATTTAGAGGCCCTGGTACAAATATGAATATTATGTATTATTAAACTAATTATTATATGTATGTAAATATCTATTCAGATTGTATTTAAATATTACATTACACCATTTTTTTCAGAAATACATTAAAATCATTGTTCGTATCGCAAATAATGCATAAATAGTACATTTTTTCAATTATTACTTAAATCAATTCTGGATGTTAACAAGTATTAAATATTAAACATTGAAATGACTCGGGTTTTCATTTCAAATAAATATTTAACTTTTATAATTCAATTTTTTAATTAAAGAGAACGGAACCGATTTATCCGACTAAATTAGAGTTTAATATTAACTTTGCGTACTCTGGTTCCAGCAAATTGCTGAATTATGTGATCAAATTCAATGCTTTCCATAATATCTTGCTCCATAGATATTATGGCCAAATCACTAAATCTCTCCTGTCCCATACTTGATCTCAAGTAGTTTTTAATCAATTTTAATTTCGAAAATGACCACTTTCAAATCTTTTATTGTTTATGCATTTTTATTTTATTGAGCTTGTTGCAACAATTTTCTATCTATACTTATTACATTACTGATTCAGAAATTAAAAGCTGCATTGTAACTGGGGCTTGCATAGATATAGATTTATAAATTAGCTTATATTGAAGGATACATGATGCCAAGGTTGACGTAATCGCTACTATGACTCATAATAAAGGGTATCTAAACGAGAAGCTAAATGAGAATGGAGTATAGGTTAGGTGAGAATAAAAATGGGAATGCCTATTAGATGAGAATGCAAATGAGAATGTGGATTAGATGAGAAGGAAAGTAAAAATATAGATAGGATGAGAACCATAATACTTACAATTACTTTAGTTTTCGTCTCCAACTATAAGGAAATTTCTAATATTTTCTGAGCCTATGAGGCCCTCTGACCTCCGAGGCCTGGTGCATTTGCACCACCTTGCACCATAGGCCCTACGGCACTGATAATATAATAATTAATTGAAATCTCATGAAACTATCCCACATATCTACATAATTTTCTTCATGCACCTATAACATGTGGAATCCTAGGTAGATTATTAACATTGTCCACCCGTGCACCCACTTCAATATAGGTTCCGGAGCCACTGAGTAAACATTGGCAAGACTCTTGGTTATCGCGCCATGACCATGAAAAATGTGCAATTAATAATTGAGTGAAAGCAATAGGTAAAATCATTTTGTGTTGCAGTATACAATGGAAATTTAGTCATAACTTGAAATGCTATAGTTTATATGTGAGACTCCGTAACGAAACCGGGCGAAAGGCGCTAATAAAGTTAGGTAGATATTCACAAAAGTGGCTAGCCTGCGCCTCCTTAGCTCTTAGTGAGCAGACAACGGAAAGCGTAGTGGAGTAACTCTGAAAGGCGATATCTTCGGTTAGGTTTTCAATTATTTTTTAAACATATTTACAATTCACATACAACGTTGATCAATACATCATTAAAAAGCTTATAAATTGTAGAATTTGATTTTGTAATAAAACCGTTTTTGATTTTTGAGCCTGATGCCTGGTTTGGTTATGATGCCTCACATATAATAACATAAAAATGGGCTTTAATTGAAATGCTGCATGATCAAGTTTATTTTGGAAGTTTTCTAGTAATTTGTCACGTTGTGATACTGTGAAGTTAGGGAAATCATGACTAAGACAAATTCATAGAATGATCATTATAAATGAAATGAGACAGTTAGAGCCTAAATTGGTACAGTCGGTAAACTTATACAACTGAGTAAACTCCATCTAAAGAAATATAAACAAAACAAACCTTTAAGAATTTCTATTAACCCTTCACCTCCTGAACAATTAGAATGTATTGTGGAGGCATATATGAAACAAATATTGTATAGGAGACACTCAGATAAGCCTCTGGGACACTCAGATAAGCCTCTGGGAAACTCAGATAAGCATCTGGGACACTCAGATAATCCCTAGAATAAACTTCCACTCGATACAGAAAGCTTGAATTGTTGAAAAACATTTTATTCTCATTATGTTTGAAATGTGCTACATGGTATGTGAAGGGTTAATTTTCTGTGCATTACTGTATGTATCGTTAAGCTGAAGTCAGTAAGAAAATATGATACCTTATTTTTCGATATTTGTTTTCTACTATTTCTTAAGTCCATTTGTACTACACTTAGGGTTTTGAAAAATTTATGTCTGGTACAGTTTTTTATGCTCTATTTAATGGTATATATAACTCCGAACTGGCAAGACTACCGATTGTACCAATTTATGCAAAAACAAAGACAAATGAAGAATACAACTGACTGAATGATACCCATACTTTATGATATTGTTCAAATGCGTACTGTGATTGTCTATAATCATCATGTATGTACATAGTTTGACATGATTCGTATGCTATGCTTGGTAGTTGTTTAATTATTACCATAGCTAATGATAATATTATAATGTTATAATAAGAATGCTTCCAACTCATGCACTCATCCCGTGCGTCATCTTTGTAACTATAAACAACATGTGATGCAACGAAATGTGCTGACATATATGAATTTTAAGTTACTATCACACACTGCACACATAAAGTTCTTCCAACTCATGCACTCATCCCGTGCGTCATCCTCGGTTGTATAGTGGTAAGTATTTCCGCCTGTCACGCGGACGACCGGGGTTCGATTCCCCGCCGGGGAGCCAATTTATCGTTTATATCGATTTTAACTTGAATTGTTTGAGATTGATGAGTAGTAACTTTATTGATAATGAGTGTGTTGGTAACTTAAATTAACTTTATGTGTGCAGTGTGTGATAGTAACTTAAAATTAATGAGAGAAAAAGGAGCAAGAGCGTAGTCCACCAGTATGAATTTAGAACTAGTTGATTTTATTAGAAAACGAATATTGCATAAAGTGAGATCATATAGTACAAGCATGAAAGGAATACATATATAATATAAGAGAATTTCATTGCAGTAAAGTTCAAGGAATGGTCTGAGTGACCGTGAGAAAGGAAATATGTCAGCACATTTCGTTGCATCACATATTGTTTATAGTTACAAAGATGACGCACGGGATGAGTGCATGAGTTGGAAGCATTCTTATTATAACATTATAATATGTGAGGCATTACAGTAGAAGCTCGATTATCCGAACTAATTGGGGATTGAGGTAGTTCGGATGACCGAAAAATTCGGATAATCGA
>JAQFYB010005050.1:0-14845 GCA_034694085.1 Pogonognathellus longicornis | reverse complement strand
ATAATTTTTCCGAATCTCCAACCATGGTCACTGATGAGGATAATAATTGTGTTGTTGAGTAAGTTTCTATCATTAAGAAAAATAAACGTTTCTTTCCAAGATTCGTCTGTGAGGCCAATAAGCGCGAACTCACTGTGTACTCTTGATTGCCAAGCAAACTGAAAGTACGGTTTGTTCCGTAAGGACCATGCAGTTTTCTTAATGTTGTCCGAAATCACCATCAGCTTTGATAGAGTCCCAATGCACGAACTATTAAGCAGCATATAATTATAATACTACATAAAATCTGTAATTATAACATTATGTTCTCCGAAACCGGAAGTTAAGTTACACTCATCTCGTCTGTATTACATAACCATACTGTTTTTTCCAAATATAGCAAGTTTGGTGACTGAAATACCTTGATACTGTTGATGCATTGGGCATCCTAGTAATATATGGCTGCAAGTAGTAATCTGTGGGTTGTTTTTTAAATCCTTTGAATCTGTATCTGTACACACTTTTCATATCATCGGATAATGAAGTTAAATACCCATTTCGTTTAAACTCTTTCCAAATCCAGGGGCAAGAATCAAAAAAGCTTTTGTCATTTTTCCAACAAGTTCGTCTCAATTCAGTGTAGCTTAGACCCATGAGAAATGCATTTGTGTTGTTAAATGTAGCATCGCCTATTTTGTTAAAACCCAGCATTTCTACTGCACCAAGTGTTTTCATTATATATTCATAGGTTTGTGGCATTTCCCGAATGAAATTCAATCGAGAATTGTGGTCGAAGCCAATCATTAACACATTTGGAGTTTCTTTGACTCTATGATTGCTGTTATTGCTTACAACTTTTGATTTCACTGGAATGAAAGTTAGGATTTCTTCATGAAAAAATGGTTTAGAAGTACCGTTAATAAAGTCAATGACCGTTGTATTGCAAACGATATGTACATATTCAGTTTCAGGAGGAACAGGAGTAATTTTCGATTGTAATGCCATACAAATCCCAGGACTCAATTTTCTACAAAATAAGTATATTATACTACTCAATTATTACTATAAAGATGAAAATGCTTCATTACATTGCAAATTGGTATACGAATTACCTACTTGTAATTATATCTAGATTTGTAAACAAGATGTTTATAACAGCAGGGTCCCCAATCCTCAACAAGATCGTTGATTTGAACGATGGAAGGCGGTTCGGATAAGAAGTTGGCTTGAAAAAAAACTATTGTGGAACTGCAATCCTGAGGCTTAGGGCGTTCGTAATGTTTTACGATGAAAGCTTTGAAAGGGTTTAACTTTGGTATTTTGCATGCCATTAGTTCATCCAGAGCTTCCACTGGGTGTTTATCTAAGAAATATTTAAGCAAATGTTGATATCAAAATGTCATCATTAATACAAGCACAGAGTTAATCGTTATTTACGCCATTATGCTAGAGATATACACATACCCAATTCACTCGGTTTGTTGAAGATTTCGTTATCGTCGAATTCCCTTTCATAAACCAAAAATATCAACACCACCACTATAGCTGAAATTGCGATTAGAATCTTCAACAAGGATCGATTTCTCCTACTCATCTTGTCTCTAAAAATCTAGCTGCATATAATTCTTTTTCGACTCTCTATTCCTTCTTTTAAATCTAAATCAGTATAACAGTAGCGTAGCAGTAAGCAACAAACAGTATAAACCGATCGTTTTTCACTACTGCCACTAAACGAAGAAATCTTATCAAAATCATGATTATAATTTGCTTTTGATATCTAAAAATATCAACCAAACAAACCTTTACTCTCAAATGTCTAATATGTATATCCCTTGCCTTCTCTAGCAATAGCAACACTAACTTCAATAACTCATAGCTTTAACACAGATAAACCTATATATTTTCCTTATTCATTATTGGCAATAAAACACACTGTCATTTTAGCACTACTTCGTGGTGCCATGTCTCATATGCATTTCTTTTACTTCCTCAATTTTACATACAAAACATTTTCATAGCAGCGCTTGCCATATATCATTCAGTCCAATGTATAAATCATTATTAAAGTTCAAACTTGTTTAAAAACTGTCATAATCTCATAATATACCTTAGTATTAGTACACATCTGTCTGTACTGTACGTAGCATTGCATTGGTGTACACTATAACTACATTACAAATACCACAATATTATACACGTAACATACCTGTGCAGTTATGTACAGTAGTAGTGTCAATATATATTTTACATAGTAGGAAATGTGGAGTAGGTATATACAATGGACTATAAAATATTTATGTTGAAGCAGTAATTAAATACTGCCGATTGTGTTGAGAATGGCCACACATAATAGTGTTGGACTGTTTAAATACATGAATGACTGGCACACATTCCATTGATGTCTGTATGTATCCTAAATATAGACTAAAATAAAGTTGTAGCTTGTTTTTGTTTGAAGAATGTAAAAGAAGATTACATTCCCTAACATATGAATATTATTGAGACAATTGAGAGCAATATAAAAGGAATTACCTGCTTGCCTTACGTAGGCAAGTCCAAGGTACATGTGTCCCATTCACAAGGTGAGAATAGCATTGAGGTAGAAATTGTATAAAGCATAAGGTTTTTATGCAGTCCCAAGGCTTGGAAGATGTTATAGCTATTAATTACACTACACACTTTTGGTGCAGTTATACGTAGTATAGGTCGTGGACTTTGAGTTTGAGACCGGTACATTGTATGTCAACTTTCCCATTGGTTGTAACTAAAGATTAAAAGGGCTAAAAGCCGACTTGATCTTTTACCAAGATCAGGACTCAAAGTTGCGAGTAAATGGGTTTTACGAAGCTTTCTGTATACACCACACTCTTGACTGTAGTCTGTGGCTGCCTATGTCTAAAACTTTCTTCAAGTACACTCTTTCTACATACTTAAACGAAAGAAGACTTTTACTCGTTTCAACTATTTACACACAGAGCGGACGAGAGGAAAGTCAAGTCAAGATAACAGAAGATAGAAGCTCTAGGAAAGTCTTAATTAATAATAAAGAAGGGAAAAGGAAACCTTAGAAGCTCATCATCATACCACTAAGTACTTTTTAGACTTTTCCACTAGTCAACTTTAGCTTCACTAAGATCTAACAAACTTGACTGCCTCGAGACTTATGTATACGAACAAAAACCTGTCTAGATATTCTTATGTACGCAGTTACATGTGGCATGGCACACGCTATCAGCATCATGTATACTACACTATGAAGGTTAAATATTTATTTCATACATCTATAATAAAAAATAAAAAATCCAATTTAGCCCGTTAGTGCAATTAAGAATCAGTCAGTGTGTTTTTAAAAATTCAAAACAACAATATCTATTCAATTTTGCAGAAGCAAAAATTAGGTCAGTGCATTCTTACAATGGTTAAAATTACAAGAATCTAATTAATACTTCAAAAGCAATGTGCCGCTATATGCTATATGTAGTGTAGTCTAGTACCATTACTACATTGCCAGATTGCCACATGGTTATGTTTTATTAAATTTCCATTGAATTAGCAATTCAAGCCAAAAGGTTAATGTCTTTATTTCAAATATAGACCACCAAGTCAGTAGTCAGATAAAGCATAACAAAACACATTACATGCATTTTAAGTAACAAGGTTTGTAAAGATTTTGGAGTAGATACCTACGCTAAATTCACAACAGGAATAATAATTAGTATAACAAGCATAAAATTATTTTATTTTCTGCAAGAATTGACTGTGTAATTGCGTACTACTCCAGATTATAACTTGCATAACACAATTTGCAAGACAATGCTAATACTCGTAGACTACGGCAAGTAATTCATAGCCAGACATCTTATTGTGTAGAATCAGCACACACATTATTATTCGGTGTATACACATACATAAATTCATGAACTTTGGGCAAGGTACTATATCATTTATGTATGCTGAGTAAGCATCCAGAAATAATAACAAACACAAATGGTGCATTTGTAGCGAAAGCAGTTAGTTCTATCATGATAATCCATCCACTTTAAAAGCACCCAGAAAAAAGACGGTTCCAAGAAGGACACAAATCAGTCGCTCTCTGCTTCTGCCGTCGTTGTTTCGGCAGTTTCCAAGTTTCTCTGCAAAAATTAAACAAGCCTAATTCTATGTACACAGAGACTGAACAGAAGAAAAGATAGATAGTCAATCATTGACAATAGCGAATTACAAGGAATCTAGAAAAGCTGTCTGTGATTTATATTCTATGGCTCAAAGTCGACATCAACAATTTAACAACGGATAAAGCATACTGTCCTGGAATTTACATACAGTACACTACATTGTAAACAATGCTATTCCTAGTACTTTTGTATACATTTACAAGGTATACTTATTGCCTATGTTATGTAGTGTTGTATAGTGGATGCTACCTAAATGCTAAATAATGTTAACATTTCACTGGAGGGCAACAGACGTATCGTGATTCATCTATAGAACACATGCACAGCTAAATACAAACGGTGCCATTTGTTACTAGATTTGGAACAGAATCCTCTTGTTAGACTGATGTTGAGAGTTGGTAGTAAATCCTATGTTTTTGTGCATTATGTTGTGCAATGAGATGTAATTGTAGTAGGTAGGTACTAGGTACTAGGTGCCTATACACAGATATGCTACACTATTGTTGTAATTCATTATTATTATGTTATGTAAATAAAATAGGTCAAGTAGCTCCAGACAGACTGCTTCTCCTATGACTATATCCTGCTGACGCCCGTTCTCACTCAGGCTTTCAATTTCCAGAATGAAGATTTCATTCACAACAGAAATACTGTATAGAGTCATATTGGCAAGTGGTACCTATGTAATAATACACAAAGCTTATAAAAGTAATACCTACCTACATTACTTAGTAGTAAAAGACTAGAGTACATAATACATATAAGTAAATGGCTAGACTAAACTTTACTTTACGAGTCGAAACATAATATCTGTTGCATAAGAGACATAGCAACAGCTATCGTAGATAAATCTAGCCAATTAAGGAATGCAGGTCTTTCTAGTATACAAATTCTGAATCGTCTCCCTTAACAAACGCCTAACACCATACCATAGTAGTCGAGTGTTAACACACAAAATGATGTGTAGTGTATATTTAAAGACTGCGTCACAGATATAAAATACTACCAAGGTACATAGTACATGTAGGGACAGAGACAACAACGAAGCTACTCTTCTGCAAGTATGTATAATGTTAGATTTTGCTTTATATAGGTTGGTACTGTAAGTATTATACTCGTAGAGCAAGGGGTAATATACCTATAGGTGGTGTAGATATTGAATGAACGTATTTACATAGTGGCATTCCCTGGCAACTAGGAACTTGTGCTGTAAATCCTGGAATCCTCTTGGTCTTAGCACAAAGTACAGTAAAACAGTAACTGCTCGCATTAAACTGAAAGTTGACTTGAGTGAATAAATGAATGCGTATTGCAAATGTAAGAGCTTAGCACAAAAATTACCATATTTTCACCTTAAATCATCATCTTCATTTCAGCTGACTTGACTTCAGATTTCGCTACGTTTTCTTATACTCACACTCATTTCATCTTCTTCTTTTCCCCAGTATATATCAAACACTCTTTGGCACGACAGAAGGCATCCTACTGTTACTGCTATTACTACTTTTACTATTACTACGAACGGCCACTTTAAATCCAATTCGATCCTACTATATAATACTACTACTACTGTACTAACTGTAGGTACCTACTAGTCTCTAAGTAGTAATCGTTTGTTCAGCACTTCTTGCTACGCCAGCAAATCGACAGACAGATAGACACACACTCACACCACACAGCGAGAAAGAAACTACTCTTCTTGTCTTGGAATCTTCGTTTCTATCTCTCTGTGCACTGAATTCGTTTCAATTAGAATAGAAATGGAGCTGAATGAGGGAAGGAGAGTGAGAGAGAATGAATTTTTTCAATATATGCGACGTACTCAGAGCTCTTACACTGGAAACAATTTATTATGCATCCTTCATCTGTGTAGAATGGAAGACCATTCTAGAGTCACAGTCACACACAGCCAGCACAACGCTATATCTGTAGATCCATTCTTTCGGCATAACTCTCATGGACTATGCATTAATACTCCAAGCTCCATTATAACCAACCAACCTTCTAACACGTAAGGTATACATACACATTGTATATAAGTAAATATAATGTGTGTATAGAAAGTGCTTTATTCATTTTACACACATATATACCATGCTTATATACTTGCATATATTTTTATTCCAGTACAAATACTATGAACTTTTGTTGTAGGTATATTATGCTCCAAGTAATATGAATGAAAGTCTAGTCTTACTACTACAAGGAGTGTGTGATGAAAACAGTGGAAAGAGAAAATGAAATGCAGAAGTTTTTTATTCTTTAGTTCGTATTCTTCGCTGGTGGGTGAGTCGGAGTGATGTATGAGTCCAAGAGTTAGTACAGTGCAACAGAATGCAATCTCATTTAATCGTCGTATTAAAATCCTTTCTGCTGCTATACAAATGAAAGCAGCAAGGCAGCAGACTGACTTTAGATCTTTGACGCGTCCGAATTCTTGTGTTCTATATATTATTTTGATATAAAAAAAGAAAGATGTGTTCCAAGTGGTGGGATGTTTACAGACACACATATTTATAATACGTACTAAAAAAGTGATACACTATCAGTATCTTGTATTATGCATGTAAGTAATGTGTAGAGTATATAGGTATCACTAGGTATGCAGATAAATCTAATAATGGTGTACAAATCCTATACATACAATACCCATACCCAATGACCTCGTTTTTATTTTCCAGTGTAGTTACATATTGAAACTGCTGCTGCTGATGGTGGTGCTTAGAGAAATTCTACATTTTTCTATACTCTACTTTCATTTCTCCTTTTATGTTTTCCTTAACATATGTAAAATTGCATTTAGTTTTCAAGAGTATATAAAGCCATAGTATAGAGTACCTACTATTATTGTACCATTCTTGCTTTTCTTTGCAATTTTTCAGACTATACAATACGTGGTTCAACTATTTGGCGAAATATCATTTAGGAACTACTTACGACATGCATTGGATTGCTATTTTCCATTTGTATTGTATTTATTTTGTTGCAATCTCAAATCGAATCTTGATTTGAGTTTTTCATTAGCCTACTATTGTGGAACAAAGGAACGCAACGCATGTTTACGTACTTATCGTACAAACACATGCATGTAAATGCTCCTGCATACCTAAGTAAACAAACGTACCTCTAGCCATTGTTTTTTAAAAAGCATTCTCTGAATTCTGTTTCCACATCTCAATCCACCATGTTTATACTAATACCGTCTAATTTTTCAGGGCATTGCCATTATTCTTTCGGAAAAAACAATAAAATACATCTACAATCTTGATCTCAAACTACACAACCTAATATGTATGCATATATAGGATAATCCTTTACACGTTTATCTCAGTTCTTGTAAAATCTCATTCTGTAATGTTGGTCTAAGCATTCAGTTCAAAGTAATGTGTCTAGTGTGTTTATATAAGTCTCATTTTGTATTTGTCATTCCCAATCAAATTCCATGGTCAAGTCAATTTAATCCTATACAGATGAAATACTTTCTCTGTCTGTATTTACACAACACGTGCAGCATATTTGTATATGTAGTAGGTACTTACTGTGTAAGTTGTGAAGAAAAGAGCTTGTTCATTCTAAGATATCACTCACAGGAGTGCTATTGCCATTGCAATGTGATGTAGGATGAAAATATGTCACAAAGCTATGGCCGGTGGTGATGCATTGAAAGCGGAGGAAAAAGCTAGCCAAACAAAACAAATGAAATTATAATGTCTCTTTACCGAACTTCAGTTGAGTTATCTCATCGTATTTTGCTTAAAGCTTTTCCATCTTTTTTTCTTTTAGTGTTTTGCATATACTACTATTACGATTCGTAGTAGTTTAGTGCTTCTACGAATCGTTCTCATGTCATCATCCTCATTCTCGTCTACTAGAGAGGTTCAAACACACGGAAAGAGCTGTAAGCAATACAAATAAGCAAAACTAACTAGTTACGAGTAGTTTCCATTACTTCGAACTGATACTTACTACGAATTGTACTGATACCAATAAAACAGAGCCAAACCGATGCATTCGTTTATTTTCTCTAATACACATATTACACAACTTAAGACATGCATTAGTGGATGTAACTGCTATTTAAATACTTCCTATACAAATACATAGGTTTATACAAGTCATATGCGTAACTGTCATGGACATAAAGAAAAAGGCATAGACACAAAATGCTATACTTCATATATTATCTCTACACGCTTTATATGTATGTGAGTTGATGCTGCATGTAGTATTTTGTTGTGTATAGGTAGGAAAGGGGAGCCTAATGTGTTGTTGTCAGTAAAGCAGAATAAAAAGTAGGTAAGCCATGGAATTGTAATGTAAGTGTAAGTAGTCGTGAATGTGTAATATAACAAAATGTAGTGTCTTCTTCCAATCTTCTATTAAGAATACTACAAGACCTAATTTTAGAGTGGGACAACCTCACTACTACCTCAGTTGTTGGCAGTCTTCCCAAATGGATTTCTTGTCACCATTGTTTTACACTGTATTCTTATACTATTACACACAGACATCGATATAATAATAGCTATATACCACTAATAGCACGTTGTAATAGTGTTAAAGTACGATCTATTATCTACAGATATATGCACCATCCTTCTTTTCTTTGATATTAATGTGTCTCGTAATATAATCAGCTTGTAATGTAATACATAGATTAGAAGTACTACAGCTACTACTACGTAATGCAATTCAATAAAATATTACCATTACTCCAACCTAGGATATCTACTATTAAAGTGCAAATGGGAATGGGACAGAATCACAACCGAGGAGTTCGAAATCGGTTGAAATGCCAACGAAGTACATAGACATTGGGTTACACGACTGTACCTTATCTTATTAAATGATTTCACCCATCAAAGTTTCTAAATTCTTAAGCTCACCTAAAGGAATGTCCCAGTTTCAAAACAAGAAGGCAAGGACGGGGCAAAACAAAACAGTCAAAGTCAAAGAGAGAAATGAAAAACTTTATTTAATTTTGTACAGAAGAAATACTTTATTTTATGCTAAAGAGATTCTGCACTTCCTATTACAACTTTAGTGTTTAGCAAGTCAATTTTCTGTGAAATGATATTGCAGTTAGTTGGTTTCTTTGGTTAAAAATAAAGTTGATTATGGAATTTTAGATTAATATATGATGTGATATATTGTTCTTATTCGTGTATTATTTCTGTGCAGAGTTTTGTACAATTTTAGTATCCTTAAATAGCTGTATTATTTAGAAAGATTGGCGATTGTTCTGTAAAAGTACTACTGGACTGTACCTATACCTTTTCCTTATTCTTTTGGGCTCTGAAAAATAATGTAGCTACTTCTCTGTTTACCATGAGTTAGTAGTAGCAATGTAAGTTGTGTAAGTGGTGAATATTCAGCACAGCTTCATCTGTTTCTGTGATTACGTCTTTAACTTTAGCTTCCTCGTTTATTATAATAATAGTAATGTGACTTTGACGTGAATGCTGGTTGTTTGACTATTTGTTTGTACACTGTTTGGATATCTAAATAGCCAAATACCTTTAAACATGAGTTGTGTTCTGAAAACTGCTATGAAGGCAAAATGCAAAATATCCAAGCAACAACAAACTCAAGAGTTCCACTTAAATAATGTTGCTGCCTTCCGGTTTTCTTCTGTTCATGCCAAAATCCTACTAGTAGTGCTTCTATGAGATGGGAGAGAACAAAGGCTGTGTGCAGAGTGTACAGTACGCTAGTATATACGATGTTACACAATTCTAAGTACATACATACATACTACATGCACAGTTGTGTACAATAATGTACAAGTACATACATATACCACTAGTCTTACTTATGTTAGTAAAAGCAATGAAAGATTATTGTTGCATTGTATATACATAGTAGCATAGGAGTACATGGTTAACTACGTGGTGTGTATGTCTGCTAAGTAAGAGTAGGTATTAGTTTTAACCTAAAGTAAAGTACATTAGTGTACTACAGAGTTTGTATTGCACATACCACGAAGCATATTATTAGTGTATTATTCTGTATATATAATAAGTCTAAGTAAGCGTGTGTACTAATAGTATTGTGTTGTATAATTCTAAAATACTCTCGGGTTTCCTTCGTACATTTTATAAGCAAGCATGCAGACATCCTGTCGAAGTCAAGTAGCTTTGTAACCTCTGGGTTACATAGAATCAACAAGAAATATGTAAATGTGATGTTGTTTTGCGCAAAGTGTGCTTTATAATAGAATAGACAAGTTGGAACTAGAGGAAAAACGGAAATATCAGAAATTCCAGTGTTTGCGGAGGTTTGTACGAATATAACGGCAACAGACTACGACTACATTTCGTAAAATGCTTCGTTGCAATTCTGATGAGGCTGTCAATCTGTCTATTTTGTCCGGTTGAGCTGTGGAGCAAAGCTGCCAAAAACTTCCAAGGCATTCCCTTTTCGGTATTTCACTTTCAATGTCCTCATGAGCTCAAACCGCTGTGCTGTGCTTTAGCAGGAGTATTATGATTATTCAATTCTCTTTTTAGACACGTATGCACTAGTAGTATGTACATAGTTTCACGGTTTGGGCTGGAATTGCCATGGTGGTCTTCTTGGACTGTGCTTCTACTTGTAAATGTGATGATCGTGGTAGCAGGGGGAATCAATTCACAGAAAACATTACAGACGGAGACTCTCGTTCTCCTTGAACACCCTTCCCCACCTAACAAAAAAATTCTTTCCCCATTTCATGTCGTTTTGTTTCATTTCTATTTGACATTTACTTCACAGAACCATCTTGTCGCTTTTCATGTCTGCTCCATCCTAGCAAGGCTCACTGATTTTTTACATAGGACTTCTTTGTCTATGCACCCAGACGTAATAATATGCTGAGACACCTTTTCTCGTACTTATCATACTTTTAACATAACGTCACTCGGAAACGGGATGTAATACCCAATTGACCTCCATTCTTACATAGGTAGGTATAATATATGTATTCTGTAATTACAGACATTCCATACAATGTCACATAATATTGCTCCTGGTTTATGCTTATTTATTAAAGTAATATTGGTATGTTTACATATTATGAGTTGCTAATTCAGATACCTCATTTGTGTTTCAATTATTGAACAACAGACTTCAGTGTACTTCTTTTGTTACACAATTATGAGGTGTGTTCTTTTTAGCGTGCGTGTGGCCTCAACTATATCAGTATGGTCTATAATAGTTAGGTACATAGTGTACTTACATTTAGAACTATCATTTCTGATTGTGAGTACAGTGTGCTGGAGATGGAATATAATAGTGACAAGCACAAATTTTTTTGAGTGCTTTACCAAAGACAGATTCATTTCAAATTCGACGGATTTTGGTTTTGCCGTTGGATGATATACACATTTGAAAAGATCGTCATGTCATGTCATATAATTTTTTGCCATTACATGTTACAACTTTGTCAATTGTTGCTATACAAGAAATTGAGTAAAATATTTTAATGGTTGACAATATCAAATCTCAAATTACATACCTATGTAGGAGAATAAAATAAAAAATAATGTAAGTAAGCATATACTGCACATGATTGTGAGTATATGCGTATATGTATGTATGTGCGTATATGTTTGTTGCGTGTCATTAAAATTTGATTCCACTCATGCACCTCAACAAAATATTAAGACGCTTACACAAAATTTCCACGCCAAAACTTGACCACCTAGTATTTAATAACTTATTTAAACCAACAACCCATTCAGGCATTGTAAATATTATTGTTGAAGTTTGTCAGGCAACATAAAATGTTTTTCTCTCTTTAGACTCCAGGGACTGTAATTCTATCTTGTACTTTTCGTTCCCACAACACAACCGCAATATGTGTATTAATATAATACATGGTGCAATATTATATTTAATGATTAGGTATTCATCCTCCTGGGAGTAGACTGAGTAGAGACACAGAGAAAGCAAGGGAAGTGAAACCGCAAGAATTCGTGTATAAGAAATTGAAATATGTGCGTTACATTACATGTGCATTTACTAAAAGTTTAGACCTTTATTTATGAATCATGGGATGTACATGACACATACATTATACTAAACACACATTATACAGATACATGTGCGTGCACCTTCTATACTACGAACGGAGCCAGTAATGCAATGAAATCCAAAAATCCTCCTTTCGCATTTCTTATTATCACTATCAGTCATAATACACAAGTAGGTATTACGTTATTAGTCAGAGAACTCAAGCAAAAAGTTACTGGCTTAGCGAAGCAGACATTTAGGTATTCATCTGCCTCGCCAACCGGCTGTTACAATTTATTAGCTTTTTTCTAAAGAAGCCGAAACTCAATCTGCTTATTAAGAGTTTGTAATTTGTTACACATAAATATATCTCTCAGTAAGTAACAGAGCAGAGGCTTCATTCCCTTAATACATCCAGACTCAGACACGACTGCGACAAATGCAGTGTAAACATAAGTTTAGTATCCTTTCATGCTTACAATATTTACAAATGGGTAAATCCCATGTATTGCTACTTGCATACATGTCAAGTTGAAAAAATATGATTAGTACAAAAAATCAGTTCTAGGATTTTTTCGCTCAATTATATTCAGTTTTATTTATTGGGCATTATCCAATTTGGAAATTGGATGCAGTTACGTTAATTATGAAATCACACTAACCTATAAGCTTTTTTCACTACTTACATATACCTGCCTTCTTGAATATGTACTTCATTAAGTTTCATGAAAAAATAAGCAAAGTCTCAAATAACAATGTGATATTTTACTGCTATAACATTCAAAAGATTGTCAATTAATTATAGATTCAAAGTCTATTAATTGTGTTAATCGACAAAAAAATATACTGTGTTAGAAGTTTATAGATCGAATTCTTTTTTGCACTTTCTTAATTGGATTAACAAAATTGCACATTACATATAAGTACCTACTACCTAAGTACCTATTAATGTAATGTAATGTATTGTTTAAGAAATATCGTACAAATAAAATGTTACAAATATTTGGAGCTTGAATAATAATAAAATGTTGATTTTTGTTTTATCCATTTGTAGGTCTGTCCTTTAGTTTGCAGAGCAGTAATAACGACGGATCTTTTGGAGTATCGCCTTACATTGAATCCATAAAGTACAACACAACAGTTTTCGTAGGACAAACGGCCTATCTTCCCTGCGTTGTTAAACATCTGGGTGACAAAACGGTTCGTAGTATATTTCTACCTCATTTAATGAATGGTTTTATGAACCCTTGTTATTACACACTTTTTCCGGTTATTGAAAACGTGAGTTTGTAACTGTCTTTTTAATTCACTCTGCTAATGTTCCGTAAATGATGGCTGTATATAGCCAAGCCATGCACCATGCACTCTTCATCAACTTCACCGTTTCAACAAACACAAGCGCGCAAAAAATGCTAAAAATCATTTACATGTTTAAAACTCTACAGTTTACATGACATGCCTATTTTCACTGTAGTTATATGTAAGTTTTATATATTTTTCATCACTTGCTTTTATGCAGCTTAAAATATAAATGAAGGCTGTTTTTGAATGGTAATTTTATACATCAAGTATACTCTACCTAATTTCTCAATACTATGCCAGCATTCTTTGTCAGGGCATGTTGTTTGCATATTATAATTTTAATATCAATATTGTACAAAGCAGCGTACAAGATTTTCCTCTTTATTCAACACACACTATGAACAAAATAGCATCCGCATATACCTACCTGTTCCATATTGAAAGTTTTGATGGATTTGACGTGTCTGACGGTAAAGAATATATAAACCTAGATCATATTATTATATATTTGAACAAAAGTAGATCAGAAGGCCGTGACCAAAACAGGAGCTCTGGTTTGCACACTAATTACAACCAGTTGTAGTTAATAAGGAAATGGAGAGTTTGAAAATCAGTATTCACTTGTGGTTTTTACAAATGCCCATATATTATATCATATATACACTTCGATGATATAATGGCAGCAGGACATCGATCGACACCACTCACACCACCACTCCCGGAGGAAATTGGAACACCTATCTGTATAATGTAGTGAATTCTTTCCATGTACATGCTGACAAGCCATAAGTCATTAATCATTATCTCATCGAGGATCAATGATTAGCAGGTTAGGTATGTTTCATAAATAAGTAAGCAAAAGTAACTAGCTAGGTCTGGGTATTCATATATAGTTACATGGCACATAGTATAATAAGGTGTATTGTTTGTACTTAGGTAGTAAACTATGCAAAATGTTGCTTTGTGATCAACTACTAACCAGACAATTTTTTATACCACGTGCACATTTACTTTTAGGTACCTTAAGTTTACTGGCATAAGCTATTTAAAAAGTAATTGAACTGCAAATAAATGAGAAATAATCTGTAAAGCAATTCTGTGTAGGTCCATTGTTTTTGAATCCGTTATCACGGTTATTTTTATTACATATCATTGTAAGCTTGAACAAGCTCTTTTCAAAATGTGAAATGAAAATACTTTATTTCCTACAAAACGCAAAATATTAAATTCCAATTTCCAAACGCATTTAAAAAATGTGTTCTAAATGCAATATTCTCCTCAAGCAGGGGGAAGCCAAAAAGAAAACTAAAAGTGCTATATTATATTAAGGTAAAAAGGCCCGTTCTACGAACGGGATTATGTGAATTATCAGTGCGAACAACAAGCACGTCAACCTA
>JAQFYB010005049.1:0-14848 GCA_034694085.1 Pogonognathellus longicornis | reverse complement strand
TTTTATTCCGCAACATCCCATTTCTGTTTGCCGGTTCGTCGAGTCGTCGTGACAAGCTAACGGGTCCCCCACAATAACTTTACACCAATTTGGACTGTTTCCAATGTGATTATGAGTGAAAGCTTTATATATTTTAAATCTTTCAGCTCGCATGCTTTTGTCAGAATCGACTAATGAATTCAAGGTATATAATTTTTGCTTCGGCAATCCAGTCCGTTTACCAAATATCATTTCGGACTCATTTTAAAGATAGGTTTTTGCATTTACTTTTGTGATGATAGGATTCAAACAAATAAAAAATCTCGATACATATCAGGGTAGTGAAATAACTGTTCCATTATCTCAAGCATTTGATAATGAGGAATGGGATGGTAAAATATATTTAAAAAATAATTGTTGCAGCACAAATTAAATAATATGCATACCAAATTATTGTATTAAAATTATTCTCTTACAATCACTTTAATTCGGTTATGATTGTTAGATACTAACAATTGCCCACTGGGTCTGCACTTTCTGGTGGAAACCCGGCATTTATTTATCAAAAAAGCTCGGGGAAGAGTAGACGGTAAACAATATAAATACTTACCAAATTACAGAAATGAACTAACCCTTTATGCACAAATAATAACTAAAAAATTAGTTTAGACACATACTGATAAACTCTCATTAAGAAATAGTAACTCTAAGAATATCATGTGCGCTGTAGAAAAATCATACAGCCATTACCAATGCTATAATTTTTTTAGTGTAATATGAGACTTCTAATACCTCCGATGGAATTATTATGGATTCATAATAATCATAATGTACATACCCATTATGCTATCACAATCTTTAATGAATTTAGTTTTAGTTATTGTTTTGACAAGATCGGATTTTTTATAATACTAGCAAGTTTTTCTATTTTCAGGTACTAATTTATTCTCCAGACATTTTGACATTATTACAAGCTCTAATCTACGAGTTTTCACTGCTTTTGAAACAACACCTGATAATATCCGAAACAAAAAACCTCAGAGATATTTCAAATTTTCTTTACGGAATTCCGAAGGAGTTGAAATTTTTGTAATAACTGGGTGTCCTATCAATGTAAGCATTTTTCTTTTGAGTTAAAGACTCCTAAACATTTTAAATGTCGAAGTACCCAATGTGACCTCCCCCCAATATGTGACCTGGGTACAAGACATTTTTCTGACCTAACTAACAAATTATAAACGCTTTACTATTTTAGAGAAACCGAAATTCTTGTGTATTTTTACAAAATTTTACGAAGGAAATGACGTTATATTTTATAGCTGTGAAAAAGCAATGAGAGATTAATGAGAGATATGATAATGGAATGAATTATTTCATGATCTAAAATGCCATGTACATAATTAGGGCTGAGTGGAACACATCATAAAAATCTAGTTAAGTAACCCTAAATGATCTGTTTTCGATCGTGGGTGGCATGTGTCTCATTGTCCCTGTCCCTAAATACGTCCTGGGTAGTAATTATAATTTATTGAAATTGTATTACTAATTCTATCATTGTTTTCATAATATAGTCCTTTAAATTGTACTACAACAATCACTATTGGGGTGGAACTGAAAGAAGCAAATACAATGAAGGCAATATAAAGATATTTCCAGTGGATTTCGTTGATGATGAAACTATTGATCCTCCTGCAAGACATCAGGTTGCTGAAGTACGAATCAAAGACTGGAATATTGAAATAGGTGTCTGCGGTTGTCACTACATGATTCCCAGGGAGAAAATGAGAAGTAGTCAAGATATCGACGGTGACGTATTCTTAAATGACGGAATAACCAAAGTTGGTCGAGTGGGTTGGATGTGGGACAGTACTGATGCAATTGAATGTGATCGGAAAGTACTAGGGGAAGTCAGCGGAGTAAAATTTCCAATTCATTTTGACACGAGAATTAAGGCATTACTATTGGGTGCACTGTTTATGATGGTAAATTGAAAATGATTTTCTAAAAAACGGTTTACATGTTCCAGTAAGTGTTATTGTTTATATTACCTATATGTTAACATAATTATTTTTCCAGGACCGGAGTTTTTATGGAAGGGCAGGCAAAAACAGACAAATACAAAAACCCAAAGTTAAATGAAAAATATGATCATTCTGGATACTTTGAAAAGTTTCTTCGTTACTGCAGCCTAGAAATACAAAATATGATGAGAATTTTTTTATGGTTATGCAATGCAATCTATTCTACGCTAGCTAACTATTTCTTTAATTTGATACAGCTAAAACTGTGACTGTGAGCGAAGGCCTCAAGCTGTAATAATTAAAATTGCCTTAACAGAATAAGAGTGCAATAAAAACACAACTGACAGTTATCAATTATTTGTGTTCAATTGATTTTATTGCTGTTTTATTTCATTTTGCTTTTATATTGTGGCATAAATTCAATTAGATTAATTGGTACTACAATGATAACCTTGGTATAGGTACCTACTATAATTTCTTGTTTCAAAACTACATCATTTACTACGACAGACTCCTGAAAAGGAAATCTAAGGTTTGACCTTGAGGGATTCTAGAATGATCTCGATGATGATCTTGAAGTCAATTTTGACACAACGAGGCCACCATGATTCTTTGGTGAGCTTAGCAAAGATGTCTTCTGCAATCTTTGCAGCATTATCGGCCAATTTGTCACAGTCGGTGTTGGTCAGTTCTTTGCGTGCATGTTCCTTCACAATTTCAACCCAACGGTTCTTAGTGTGTTGAGCATATTCGAGCCAGAGACAAGGTTGAATAGCAGCACGGAATCTTTCACCAATTAATTCAATGGCAGATTCGATGATTTCTGCACACACTCGTGGTCTTCCACAGGGGGCTTCTTCACGGAGCCAAGGCTTCTCTACATCTTCCTTCCATGAATCTGGTACGGTACATTTTCCTCCCATCTTCCTTTCATCGACAAGTGGGAAAGGAACTCCGTAAGCACGGTTAAGAATATTAGCAGTACTCAATGGACAGTTGGTTGGTCCCACCAAATCGTTGGACTGTTGGATTTTATATTAAAACATAAAATATATAAAATCTCGTAGTACCTCAATTAAAGAAATCGCAAAGGTATAATAAAATATAATAAAAATAAATACTTATTCCACGTGTATACAAATTAATAATACGAATAATTCAATGAAAAAGCAGTTAACCCGGGTAAAGAATAATAGAACAAGAAAAAATGGAAAAATACAATTAACTTGTACAATGAAGTGTTTAGCCATCAAATGAATGTAATTTAGTTTTAGAAATAATAAAGAAAGCATTGCATACGTCATCGAAATCCATATTTCCGCACAATCCACAAACTCTATTGCGGAATTTGTTGTCTAACGAAACGGTAACGTAACGTCCCTCAGTAACGAGAGTCAGGGTCTTGTACATGATAAGTTGAAGTTGAACGTCTTTTTGATCGGTCAATTCAATATGACCAACAGGCATGCGGCCACCTTCCATGAGAGCATAGAGGATCTTTCCTTTTCTTAATTCGTCACTCTTCACCTCTTCACCATTAATCTTTACTTTGTATTGTTTGCCGACTCTCTCGGTGATGATTCGGACTCTGTTTCCATTTGTAATGACAACAAATTCTAAGATTTGAACATGCAATTTCCTGACTAGAACTGCCATTTGATATTTGTTGGAGCAATCTTGAGTAAGGACTGTGTAGCATCCCTCAACAGCTTCAGGATCGAATGTCATGGTTTTGTTATCGAAAGTATTGAAGCTACGCTTTTGGAGGGAGCAAGTTGCTGTAAAATTAAAATTAAATGAATAATTATAATTTTTGAAGACTTTTGTGTATGTGACCACGTTTTGAATATTGGAAAGAAATGAAAGTAAATTAACTCACGTTTAGCATAATAATTCAAAGTGCGGTCATGAATATTTTTGAAAACATTCTTAGTAGCAGTGAGAGGGAAGATTCGCTTAATGACTCTATTGGTACGAACTCTGTCTAAAATGAATTTTGAGTTCTCAACCATCAATTCTAGATCGAAGAATTCCTTGCCGGGATACAATTTAAATTCCAAAGAAGCTGTATTTTGTTGTCCCTCTTGATCATGAGTTTTCCATATTGAGTAAGGATGGTATTCCCCATACAGCATACCCATAAGACGATCAGTCATGTTAAGAAACAAGGGTGAAAATCGAGACGAAGACTAAAACAATGCATAAATAAGTTAGACGGATTTCCGAGTAATTATTGATGAAAATATTAAAAAGCGAAATCAAAAGTACTCACCTTAAGCGTCAAAGAGATTTCGTTGAGAGCTGCAGCTTCCTCCCTGGCGTTCAAGAGACAATCATCAGAAACAAAGAAACCACGATTCTCGTCACGTGCACAATTCTTAGCACGGCGGGATTCGGTTTTGGCCCATTTCAACATGTCATCAGAACGTTTCAATGTTCCAGTAAGCTTCACGGTTTTACTAACTTGAGTACAATCGTTTCCGTATTCCATTTTGCCTATTATATTGAAAAAAAATCTCAATAACTACTGCTTACACATTTTCAATAGCTTCAATATTAAAAACCCGAACCTTAATACAAAATAATTGTCAAGAAATAATTTGTACCTTTCACTTCTGCACTCAAGTCTTTTTTTTCAAAGAGAACTTCTCTTAAGGTCAGTTGGTGAGAGCGTTTAATGTGGCTTGGAGTTTCTAAATCACCCTCCAGACGAATACAGATGCTAGGTCTACTGTCAACATCACTGTACTTTTTCAAAGTTTTCATGATTTCTACAGCACCAGGAGCTTTAGGAAGCTGATCAGCAAACTTCTTGGCAGCTTCGTTAAGAGCAATTGTAAATTTCACGTTGTTACTGTCAGCTTTGAAATTCATAACCGCTGCTGTTGCTACATATCCGAGTGATAATGGTTCTACAAATCCTTCAACAGAGCTCAACTTGGGAATGACTTTTTCCATGCCAAAAACAGCCAATACAAATCGGAGCTGTTCCATTCCTGTAAAACACAAATAATGATTGTAAAAAATAACTTAGCAATGACAATCACACTTTCTCTTTATTTGTAAAATCGAGCATATTAATTTTTAATAATTGGGCTGATAAATTATTATATTACTGTCAGGAATTTCTTCGGATGAGGAAGATGAAGAAGAGGAAGAAGATTTCTTGTGTTTTCCGTTATCGTTTTGTTCATTCGACTCGGAGGAAGAAGATGACTCTTCTGAAGATTCGAGTTGAGAACGCAAATGATTGGGGACCATGGAAGTAGATGATAATTTGCCTGTAATTAATAACAATCCATGAGATATTGAAGTACTTGTACAAAAAAGTTCAACAAGACAAAAGTCAAAAGACTAACTTGTGACAAATTGAAAGACGAAAGTTCTAGAGCGTCTAGTAACAGCGGTGTTCACATCTAAAATTATTTCTTGAGAGTAAAATCTGTTGGATGGAGCTCTGACGTCTTGATTGGATACCAAACGACTTGGAGAAATAAGTGTTTTCACCCATCTTTCAAACCAATGGGTTTGTCTTTCATCGTAAGGCGAGTATTCTGCTTGTTCTTTGTAAATGATGGGGAAACCAATATTTTCGCCGAATCTTCTTTCCATATTTTTAACGTCCGGTTCATTTTGTATATACTTAAGTCCTACATTTTTATCGTCTAATGAAGGTAGAAGAGAATCGGGGGTGATTAATGTGTAAGGTCTTTGATGCCAATTGACAAGAACAATTCTTGAAGAAGTTTCTTCAGGATTAAGTTGAGCAGGCGTAATAGCAATGTCAATCTTCTTTTCGGTGTTTCTTGCCAATACACGGAATTGAGGCTCACTGGCGAAATGACGTTCGATACCAGTCGAAATTTTCTTACCAATATATGGTAGTACGAAGCCAACCTTTTCCATAGATCGAACAGAGACGCTAAAGACAAACGAATTAAATAGTTTTAGTAAGCAAACTTTACAGAAAAGATAAAGAAAGATTTAGAAAATGCATACTACTTTATAGTTAAGTTTATAATGGGAAAATAATGACCCTTACAAGGTGTTAAATTCTGCTTGGAGTTGAATGTTCTTATACCACTGACTCTTACTTGTCAACTGTACTTGAGCCTTTCCTCGAACGGAAAGAACGGCACCTTTGGTGTATCTAACTGTCATAGGTATACCACCAATAGATGGGATTTCAATAACGTATTCAGACATATGACCAAATTGATGGTAATTGATGTTTTTCAAAGATTCCTTCAGTAAACCAAGCATATCCTCTGCAATAATGTACACAATTAATAAAACACCTTTTGTTTAACAAGAACACGTAATTAACGATCTAAACTATGGAATGGATAAATACTTACCCAGCCCACTGTAGCTCAAGTTATCCAAATTAACAGTGAATAATCTTTGAATTTGACCCTGAATGTTTAAAAGTAAATTAGCAACCATATCCTTATCTTGAACTCGATCTTTGACCAATTGAGAAGCTGCAATCTAAACTCAAAATAAAATAGAATTTTATAAAAATTCAGAAGTCTTTACTAAGAAATCATTAAAACTCATTTAAAACAAATATTATTTAAAATATTCATTTTAAAACTATTATAAAAACTAGTAACTCACCATGTTGAGATGAGTAGATGTCGCTTTGTCAATAGATGGGTGTTGAACCCATGGAAGTGAGTTATAAAGTTGTGAAAAGAATTCATGGAGAGAACGACCTTGAAGAGAAACCTTAAAAGGATGGAGAGCAGTACCACCGTTTCCAGTACTGATGTAAGTTTCAAGCGCATATCTAAAGGACATCCATGAGTCTCTGGAAGCGTATTGTTCGATATGCATATGTTGGGCTACTTCTGAGAATCGATTGAATTCTCCAATGTAAATATTGTTTGAACCTAAAACTTGACCATAGACTTGAGCAGTCAAAGCAACAACCCCACGGGCAGCTCGACGTCTAAAATTATTTAAAAATATCACTTAGTAATTAAAGATGTAAAACAAAATAATAATATCATATCATAATAAAATATATACAACAAACATAAAAGACAGAACCACACACTTTCCTAAATGTCATAAGATATAATTATATAAGTAATTTTAGTGTAGGATAGAAAATTGGCTCTTATCATTTTTGTAATGCTATTGGCCGGTATTGAATAAAGAATAATAATAATATAGTAATAAAAACTTACAGTTTATACAAGCGGCTAGTGGTTGGGCTATTCAAGTTAGCCAAATTGTTCATATATGTGTAAATGAAGAGACGTACTTGGAAGTTCCTTTCGTATACAGTCAATCGTGCTAATTGTTGCATGATATTACGGTCGGTAGCAGAGCAACGGAAGATCAAGGAGATAGCTGGGAGACGGACTTCGTAGGGTAGTGTTCGGTCAAAAGCAATGGCAACCAACATAGGCAAAACCTTATGTTGGATCACTTGCAATGTCAGAACATCGCTGTAAAGTCAAGAAAAGCTGACTTTAATAATTTTCTTGAGACATCTCTCTATTACTTTATTATTTTGAGAATATGTTGTTCATGAAAAGTGTTAATATTAATTACGGAATGCGGCGATCGACTGGAAGGAATTGCTGGTTGGATGTAATGATATATTGTTTACGAAGCTTGACCACATATTCCAAAGACAAAATAGCTTGACTTTTAATGTAAACATCGTCAGACTTTTCAATGACATCTTGCAAAGGTGAAAGGATTATGGGATGGCCGAGATTTCCAAGACAGCGGAGAGCGAGGATGATACCGTGTTTGTATTTTGGTTCCTTTTCTGCAGTAAGGTGAGTATCCAAAAGTTCTTTAAAGAATGGGAAGAATTCGCTCTCAAGTTTGTCGTTGGTGCACATTTCTCCGTATTGGGCTGATGGGTAGCGAGTTTCCTTAGTTTCAGAGTTGACACAAGATTGACGTAAAAGATTAGACCAAGCTAAAGCAATGGTCGTTTTAAGTTGATCGCCTTCTTGAACGATTTCTTTGGGATTCACTCGATTAACCAATTTCTGAAATAAGCAGACAAAACCAATTAAAATATTTACGATAAAAATTGAGTGCACATCATTATTAAATACACACTTTAAAGATAAAATTAGATCACCTCGTGGATGAAGCGAAGGAGTTCCACAGTTGGGGTACGAATATACAGAGGCAACATCTTTATACGCTGAATTGCTTTTTCACCCTTCAAAACTTGTGCGTCAATTTTCAAAATGAGGAATTTGATACAACAGTTGGTTCCTGCGATGGTGACAGTGTCAAAAAACATTTCTTCGGCAATATATCTAGAGTCATTTCCGGTCCAGCTAAAAATCCAACATTCAATTTAAATAATGTTGATTAATGTCGCATATCATTATTTACATACAACTAACAACACGAAATAATGTTTATAATGGTCTTACAAAGATTCTTGTTGAATCTGCTTGTAAAGTTCTTCGATATCAGAATAAGACAACCAGCGCAAGACTTTAGCACATGCTGAAAGCTTTCCAATAATTTCTCGTTGGGATCTACCACTGTGTGCGGGGTTGAGATCATTAATAGCGGCACCAAGCAGTTGTTTGTAACGTTGAATAAGTTTCTCTTTAGTGTCAACGGGACTAGCCAAGAAGGGATTGAGTGGTGGCTGATCCATGGGTGGAGAGGGAAGGAAATCATTATTGGCTAAAATAAAAACAATAAAATACAATGAGTAAAAACGACAATACAAAAGAAACTAAAAATAATATGTAGGTATTCATTAAAACCAAAAACAGATATTGAATTATTATGTATACTATTAAAAGAAAAAATCGTACATGAAGAGAAGATAGATTGCACTTGACGATGTTGGGGAACGTGGATATTGGTAATTTCCTCCGACTGTTGGTCATTTTGGAGATATTCCCTTGCTCTGTGGTTTTGCTGGGGGTAACTAGAGTATCCAGATTGTAAAAGTCCTTGACGCTGCAGTTTTTGTGAAATGGGGTTCCATTCATAAATCATAGATTCAACGTTTGCGGCATTGCGAACTTGGATTTTATTCTGGGACTTATCCCTAATATCAACAAGGAGCAGCTTCAATTTGGTACCAGCAACAGTCTTTTGTTGAACACGTTGTCCGAAGTTATGTTCTTCTAAAATCTTAACAGATATTATTGTAATATCTGCATGATTTGTACCGCAACCGTATGTCTTGGCTGAAACGACACGCTGAAAAAATATACAAAATTAATATAAAGCAAGATTAGCGACAGTTTTATGTGTACTCTCAACTCATGTCACTTATTAAATAAAAGATTGTCACTTTCAAAACTGCTTACGTTCATGTAAGATCCAACGTTGTTATCTCCAGCACGTCCATTAAGAACGTTGGGGCTAATGTAAGAAAGAACAGCTTTCTTGTCACATTCAGTGAAATTGACGGATTGCATAACAACGAATAACTTTTCTCCCTTCTTGCAGATCTCCCTCTTCATTTTTTCCAAAGTTTGTTGCTCCTTGTTCTTCTAAAATACAATTCAAACAACTTTTATCTTCGTTTTAGAATTGAATTCTCCATTTATAAAATAAAACTTACGGTCTTTTCTTCTTCGCTAGACGATGAATCAGATTCTTGAGATCCGCGTGACTGCAGACGTCCTCTGTTACGACGACCTTCACTACGACGGCGTTGATGAGACTCACGACCTTCATTTTCACTACCATATTCCTCGCTTTCAGTGGGAAGTTGCCTTTGCAAATTAGCCTTTCTTTCTACAGGTACAAGGTCTAGAATATCTTGCTCGGAAACAGTGTAATAATTGATGCAATCGCCGTAGATATTTTCCTCGCGAATCTTGAAGAACAAAGAGCTGAATCGCGTTGAGGATTCGGGACGGAAGGTGTTTCCACCTTCAACGACGACATCGGATTTAGCGCTGTTCAAGCCCAGAGTGAAAGCAATACCTCTGAAGAAATTTCTTGCCCAAGTTGGAGTATCACTGGATACAGTCATCGATGCTACTACGCCATTTTCAAAGGTATATTTAAAAGGCGACTCCAGAATCTGCTTGACTTCTGGCTTTAGAGACTCTTTATTCCCGTTCTTAGCAGGATTGTAGAGGAAACGCCAGTCACCCTTCAACTTATTATTTGTAGTAATAACCTCAAAATCTTGGATCTGTGGAACACAAAATAAATATTGTCATAAAAAGTCATGCTGGCATTTCTAGGACACATTACTTTGCAAATAGATTAGTAAAAACGCTACCTAATTATAACTTGCATTCGATAGTTCAATATGTCAAATATAATAGATACTGAAGAAATTAATTTATGAAAATATTTTCTATTGTTCTAAAAACGGTTTAGGTATGAGTTATCAAAAAATAAAGCCACGCATTACCCTTAGATTGAGAACAGTTTCGCTTTCAGGTTCCACAATCAGCTTGTATCTGGTGTATGCAGTTGAGAATTGGTTTGAGATTCCAGGTATTCCAGCTACTTGTCTTCCTTGGTACTCGTACTCATATTCCTTATTTGTTGCCCAGTTATGCCCATTTCCACTGGCCACAGTGTAACCTACTAAAATTTTAAAAATGAATGCGTCAATATTCACTGATAAAAGATTTTAAAAATCAGTCAAAATGAATTAGTAAATAGTAATAATAATAAAAAAATTCACTTACCAGCCAAGGCAAAGGCAACAAGGCACGCAACGGCCTTCATTTTGAACTAATTAATATATCACAAATTTGCGCTATGAATTTTAACAACTAAGGAAAGAAAAAAGATCAGATGAAGAGGAAAATAAAAAATAAATTATGAGATGCGAGTTTCCAAAGTTGTCGAATTTCAGTAAATCTTTACAGATCTTAACTGAAACTCGGTGGATCGGATGCTGGATACTCACTGACTACAACAAAAGATAAGCCAAACAATTTATACATTTTGAAATCACTATAAGATTAAAAAGTTCGCTTTCCTTATACCTCATTTCTGTCATTCAAATGGTTCATAACATCATAACATCTTGGTTACTGAAATATACATGAATAATCAGTTTATTGCAAAAATTAGTAGTATCATATTATCGTCTCAATAACATCTTAAAACCCACAATGTACGTAATCAACTGCAGCATTTTAAACGAAACATCTCAGCCAGCACATTTCTTATCAAATAAATTGTATGCATTAAAAACAATATATACGAACAAAGTTAAGCAAGATACTTTACAAAGTATTGTATCATTGTATCTGTAAGTTAGCTTAAACATTAAAGCAGTAAAGGATTCCAAATGCATTAAAAAAATTCGACATTACAACTTTCCAATTTTATACAGTTCATTTCATCTTAGAGGAATGCACATCATTTTATATTATGTTTATAACAGTTTTACAATATGTATCATCACAACATGGAATGAGGTTTGATGTAGTACTAATCTTGGTTCAAAAGATCATTAAAATGGCGAACTGAATAAAAATTAGCAACCAAGTAAAAATAAGCAATTTCATCTTTGATTATATTATTTTTTAATAAATATACATATAAATCATAGGTAGTTTAAAAGAGATTCCAGTATAAAAGTGATTTGATATTTAATACAAGAAATTAATGTAGAAACGAATGGAAAATGAGCTAAACCGGAGCATTAGGAAAAGAAGGAAGTAAAAAGTGATATAGAATCCAAAACCATCCCCAAACCAGTAGAAAATTGACTCAAAAAACCTCGACTAAATGGCAACACTATGAACGACTATATTTAAAGTGCATTATTGCATTCAATCATAGTACACAATTAAACGTTTAAGAGTGTATGTTTAATCGCGTTGTGATCAAAAACAAAATATCTTGTAAAAAGTTTTCTGCTAGGTAATTTAATCGGATTACTATACGTTATAAATTCGAAATCAAATTAAGAAAATCAAACCCCAAACTAAATGTATTAATATGACCGAACCATTTACCTATGAACTACGTACGTAACGTAATACACATAGGTTTGTAAATAAATAAAAATAAATATCTATCTAAGAGTAATAAATTAAGAAAGATAGATATAATATAACGATATGATATTTAATAACTAATATCTCATAAGATTTCATTTAGTAAAGGTTGCGTTACGTGGCATATACAGTTAAAGGTACAACATAAAAATATGCAAGAAAGTCATCACAAATGTACACTGCTGTAATTAATCTTAAGTATCCTATCATAAATGCAAAAATGTGCATTTTTGCGATAATATGTTAAGTGAAAACAATTTCAGGATGCATAGATAATTGTCGTATATCCTATAAAATAATGCTGATTGATGAATGAGTGTCATTCGTAACTTTGTATATCTAAGTAGTTAACATTGACTGAAATAAGAATAAGATGAGATAGGAATATGACACTTGACTTTCTTTGAATCATTCTGACTTTTGAAGTAATCAAAGTCAAAAGGAATGAGAAAAGGTTACCACGATTGTAACTTCCTAATTCAGCAAAATTAATGAATGACAGAAACAGTATCAGTAAAAATATCAACTTGCATTACATTACGCCTATACCACTAACCACTATCAACCTTTTGCACACAGATACAATATATAATATATTTACACACACAATGTTTGTTTTCGTTATCATTATCCCGTGCAACTGGTTAAATATGGAGTATATACAATCTTGACAAACTACATATTATGTACAAATAGTGGACGTACAATAAACTAAAATTATAGTCCACTCTGTCAGTGTAATCATACACGCCAAAAATACGTTGTTCCAATAGCGAAATATGATATCCTTCATGATATTTCAAGACAATTCATATCAAAAACATTTACTTAATATTTTACTAATTGTAAGTAGTTGTCATCTATTATACTATAGTATTTGTTAAGGATAAAAATAAAAGCCAAACTTATAGCTTGCCCACAGACACTCCAGCGGAGCAAAGGCTAACAGGTATAAAAGATTAGTATAATATACTATAACCAGTTTTTAATCAGTTCTACATGATATATTGTAAATGATGAAGAATATGTCCACATTTTTATGCTTCACGTACAACGTTGAAAATAATGTTTTAAAAATATTTGTGCTACCAACTATAATAATATATAAGTTGATGTACCTAATTGTAACAAAAATGTATAAGCATGCGTTTATATTGACTCAACCTTTATTTGATGTGGTATACGGTGGGATAAAACAAATACTTTTGACATTGAAATTGTGATTTGACAATTTAAATCTACCGAATGAGCCGTAGATATTGCTTATGAACTACATTTCAAATCGAATAGCATAATAATAGTAAATCGAACCCTTTTAGACTTTGTGCAGGACAACAGGGTAATATCATTCGTCGCTGCCATCAGCTGGTACTGAATTAAACACGCCAGCGTTCTTCATCTTTTCAAACTCGGCCTCAGCATCATAGGTCCTAAACGTATAATCATATAAACGTTAAATCTTACATAAAATCAAATAAATACAAATAAATGCTTTGCTTTGATGAGTACTGAGTACTGATCAAGTCGTGTCACAAAACTCTTACTCATTTTTAACCAACATAACCTACATAACTACTTAACAACAATTTAATAGTTTGTTCCTTAAATACTTGTTATTAATAACATTCATAGATGAATTCTACTTCGGGAGAAGCAAATCCTTACAATGAGGTACAAAAAACGAATATGTGCTTTATACTCATTATCGCACAAAACTTGAGAAAATGTGGTTAAAATCAACCTAAAATGCATCGAATTCTCACGTTTTTTGCAGTTTAATGGCAAAATAACTAAATCATCTAGATCTTGGGATTTAGGGGGGGGGGGCAGTTACCAAATGCCTTCTCTACCTGGTTAACATGTCTTTAAATATTCAACTAATTCTTTAAAACTGTTAAACTTAAGCTAACCTGTAAAAGTCTGCATATCTTTGCCGATGAGGTTCAACCTTCAATTTCCAAAATGCAGCACTAGCTATAGTGCCCAAAATAAAGGAAACTGTAAGATCAATCTTGATTCTTCTAGCCAGAAAACCTCGAATTCTCGGTGCCATCTGCAAATAATTGGATATACCATACAACAAATACACGATCAACAATAATAAAATTAACATGTATGTTGTGTATGTGCCACTTGATTGTTTTACAAAAAAAAATTATTTTACTTGATTTTACAAATTATATAAGCTCACACAAAATAATAAATACCTTAAAATTCTAATCTTTTTAAAGATTGTCTACCGTTTACAATGACAGCCCAGACCGGACAAAAAATTAGAGGACCCTTATAGAGTAAGATTTTTGTTTGTTGACCCTTAACAAACTGCAAACACTAGATTTCAGCAGCAGCACACTAAAATTAAAATTAAATACCTATATTTATCAACAACCAATGACCAATAAAACTGACAATATTAATACTTTACAACCTAATTACAAAGCAAAAATTGGACAGTTTAACTACAATTAATTTAATTACCTTAATATCGCTTTCCGGACAATAAAAATAAAAATTCCAAGAAGAACGATTGAATTTTGAATTGTCATTTGTCACTTTGTCACACAAATGTAATGTTATTATTTTTCCCGATTTGAAAGTTCCCTCCTTTCCGTTGTCTTTGTCTAAACAAAGACAAATTATGACTTTTATAGCAACAGCTTGTTCTTTGTTCTCCCTGTTTGAATCAAGACGGACTATTTGGCGATGGTGAGACTTCTTGCACCCTGCTGCTCTTCGTTGCACATGGTTGCAGAATTAAAAAAATTGCTATTTTAAAATTATTGATATTTTTTTTTATAAATACAAAACCGCATTATTGATTCCATTTCTTGGTGTGCAAACAACTGAAAAAAATGAAAA
>JAQFYB010005048.1:0-14849 GCA_034694085.1 Pogonognathellus longicornis | reverse complement strand
CCGAAACGTGAAGTGAAAATATTTAACCCCTCCGTCCTACGTGCTACGGATTCCGTGGTAGCGCATAACCCCTATTACTATGTACTTTCCGTGTGACATGCCAAAGGTACACACGCACGAAATTATATTTTTTTATCTTTTATTTCATTTTCATTGCATTTCTGGAAATGTCAGGTCGTTGGCACTGGAATAAGTAAGACTTTGTTATTTCCTTATAAAATATACTTTTATGCATAAAAAGAGTACTCCTATCAGCAGCTTTTGAGTGGGTCTTAATATTTGACTCACATGAATTGATACGTTGTCGAGTAGGTACTTCTTATGCGTATCGTATTACACTGGATTTCGATTACCTAAATATACGCAACTTAGATACTATACTGCTTTGTTACTTACAATATCTGTTACCTGCAGATGTGTGTGTAATACTTATGTATAAAATGTGTGTAGCTCTTAAAAATAAAATTACTTCAATCCTTGGAAAAAGTGAGGGACTCAAGATGAGTGAAGTGAATGGGAATGTGCGTGTTTGGATTGTGGATTTGGAAAGGCACAGTAGACATTCAGCAAGACAGAGACGAAAGAGTGGAGAACTGAAAGCAGAGTCTAAGGAGACTACTGACTTGTAAGAGAAATCCAAATCAACCGAAATCCGAATTTGGCATTTCCTACTCAGTTCTCACTTTGCTTTGTACATAATACTGCTACTAGAGTAGGAGTACATACCCAAGTGGCATACATATAGCTTCGAATAATGTTACTGGTGGTGGTGAACCAGGAAGAGAGCTACTGAGTTTTTTCAGTCAAATGCGAATGAATACAATAGGTAGATGATAAAAAGGGGAAAAGGCAATTCGGAAGAAAGGCGTAATATATCTCTGTGTGTGTGGGGTATGGACTCTGTGCGTTGTTATTGGAATGGTGCGTGAGCTAAGAATAAGAATCCTTCGATGAAATATTCATTTGGGATTTCCAAGACTATTTCTAGTTTTCATATCCTCCCCGTGCATTCCAATAGTCAACTTGGATAGTTTTGCATTCTGGCACAATATGTGTTAGTAAAGAAATGCGTTACTTACATATATAAAATAGTATATCGGTGTGTATGGAAAAGAATAGATGTGGATTGGCATTTTGGTTATTTGAAGAGCGTCTTTTCAATATTTCTCATGTTGTTGTGCGACACGAGGAAAAACTCTCAGTTTGACTACACAGAGACACGAGAGAGAATTCTAAGACAGGCCTGGTGATCACTTTGTTATGGTATTCCTTATTCGTAGCACCACTTCAATAATTCAACCCCTTTGCTGTATTTGGGAATTATTGAGGACGCAGTTCACTCAGGCAGAGTCGCTTTAGTGTTTGGGGTTAAGTTCGGTTTGAGTTCAAGTCTGAACAGCACGTCGTGTTAATTGACAGCTCTTTTGACTGCTTTGAAAGCTCCCAATGTACTATCGCAAAGTATGATCTCATCGTTCAAAATTGTTTGTGAGTTTTTCTATGACTGACTGACCATGTTGCGGTTACATTCGTTTATTTATTTACAATGTAACTTTTATTTTCTCATTGATTGATCCAACTACAAATATTTAACTTAAGCTCTATTTACTCAGAAAACAACATGTTATGTATGTGTTCAGAGGGTCTATATGATGGATACCTTGGCCTTGGTACGCTGTATAAAAGTATCAGAGTAGCAAGCAGGGTTGACGTTGTTGAATATTGATGATTTTACTATCTGCTATAGTATGTAGGTACTGCTTTTGTGCGTAAGTACGATTTAGTGTGGTGTTAAGTGTTCTCATGTTTGTACGAGCCTCAAGACACCCGGCAATTGATCTTATCTGTTTCTGTGGGAAATTGAAGAACAGGGATTCCCTTTTTCTCTTCCCACGCAATATTGCAGTCATTAGCATAGCAATCCCATGAATTCACCCCTTCCGACCTCAAATTGAATTTTTTCCATACTTGAGTGAAATTCATGGACATTTCCCCCTCTCCGGCTTTCACTGTTCATTTAACCGAGCGAGATTTTACCTATTGTAAGGTAGGGTGGACTGCAACGTGCAGATAGGAATTTAGCTGCACGACTTCTGTAAATGGTTACCTACATAAGTTAAAAAAAGTACAATTCCCCTGGGTTATTCGGTGAATTTTTTACTTTAAATCGTATGTCCCGTTCCTAGTGTCAATTACTTACATTCGGAGAGTTTAAATTAAAATATTAGAATTGCTGTGTAAATTTTAGGTGAGAAAGGCACTTTTACTGCCTTAAAACATTAATTAGTCCCATAGCTCATCTAAAGAATGATCTTGTGGCTGTTGACTGGTCGCTGGAGCCTTCTTATCGGATTTTCTGTGGGATTTGCTCCTTTCTATTTAAACTTTTGTCGTTTGAGTTTCTCTTTCGGGCTTAGCATATTCTTCTCTGCATTCTTTTGTACTTGTGCAAGGGTCGATAGTTAAATATGTGCCACTGGAGTGTGTGTATTATTCCAAAAGTTTCAATTCGTCTTTTCGGCAAGTTCCCTGTGGTGCGTTACGCTTGAAAGGAAATTGGCTGAAATTGCCAATGGATTCTGCCAAAAGTATTGTACAAAGGTAATTGTATATAGTTATGTATGTGTAGACATTGTAGGTTATTAACCTTTTCAACAGTCGCTGATGATAATAAATTCGAAATGGCAAAAGTTTTTCTAACAATGCTAATAGTACACTGTAGTAAAATAGTGAAAGCACTCTCTGTATTAATATTTGATTCGCTTCCTGTGATTTTGTACATATGTGTGTTGTTAAAGTGCTTACCTACTTTAGTTTGCACAGTTGTATGATACATATCGAAGTTAGGAAAGTACCTAACTCAAGCTACCAAAATAAGTAAAAGAAGCAATTACATTGGTAAACTAGGTCACCTAAGTCACCTTTATGTATTCTTTAGCATTTATGCTGTAGATGTGCCTTGATCTTACCAAGGAACATAATTGCTTGTGGTTTGATGTCATTTGTTCACTTGAAACCACAACACCCTTCATTTCCAGACCAAAGCATTTTTGGCGGATTGTATTTCAAAGGCTTTTAGAATTCGTGAAAACACAATGTATGGTTATGTTAAGTATCCATGTGTGTACACATTGTAGTTTCCTATGCGAGATTCTCCGCTTTCCGGTTGTAGAAACATAGAAAATACGCACTTAGTAACTGTAGCTGTAATAGCTGTAAACTCGTGCGGAATTATTAGTGTGCATCCGTACACGTAGCCACTCATGTGTCAGTCATGTGGCTTCAGGCTTGTTTTCAAACGGGTAAATAATAAATACAGACTCATTCATGAACTTTCACTTTTTACTCTATTTGCATACACAATGCAACGTCAATGTCAGCCGCGTGCTTGGACAGATTTGGTTTTCATCACAAAGTACCTAGCTACCATACAAATAAAACAAATGGAAAAACAAAGTAATTTCTTTTGTGTTTTTGTTGTGTAGTATAATTGTTCAAAGTTGAAGCATTTAGTATTGTAGTGCATTGTATTAATATAATGTGTAAAAATTAATGTGTGTAAATAGTAAAATAGGTATAAGAGCACACAGTAAATTTTATTTTACTTTTAGTACATGAAAGATTGTACCGCTACGTAGGTATCCTAGAGAGAACATAAAGCAATCTCTTTTGATTTGCTTACAATTAAACTCACTACAACAGTAGTGCCATTGTTTTCTACACGTACAAAAGGACGGAAGGCTTTATTAGCTACAAAACAATAAGTAGAGAAACAAACTAAATCGTAACTTCCAGCAAGTAATATTATGTTATGCAAATTCTTTCTCGTTTCCCGAATGATGGAAAATTAAAGTTGTACAAGTTAGCATTTCAATTAATCTTTTCCGCGATTTAAGTGCCTTTCCTTTCTGAAACAATGTACGGAAAGCATTGTGTGTGATGCTACATATTATACTATGCACACACACAAGACAAGGGTTTACATTATGAAAGCCAGAGAGCAATTCTCTGTCTGTCTAACTGTCTACATTTATACTGCATACAACGGTACTTACGTTGTGTATGTAGTACAGTATGTATGTATAGAAGTCGTCGGTGGGTAGGTAATTATATTTATGAATGTAGTATGTATGTATATGCTATTTTCAAATATATGTATTCAGTTCACATTGTTTTATTCGTACTTCATGAATGGAATCTTTTTAGTTGAACATTGTCCATATCCACTTGAACTACTCTGTGTGAGGCACACAAAACTCTAAACGACTACTAGGTACTTACTGCTAGGAGTACGAGGATGCCAAACAAACAAGGCGGAATTAATTTTTGGTTCTGTGTTTCTATTATTGTAGCTTTCATTACATTTCTAGTTTACTTACTCTGAGCTATGCATCCTGTTCTGCTTTAACTAACTAATTGTAACTGAGCCAAAGCTACCCGAAACAAATGTTTGTGTTCTCGTATTGCATAACTTGCATTGTAGCTACAATAATGCAACTCTACTTCAACACAACTCTACTTACTTACATGACTCGTTCATATAAAATGTATGTATAAGTATGTATGCCTATGTATGCAAGCAGTATGTACCTAATATCTACGAATAAATGTATGTATATACGCTATGTATGTGTAACCGACATTAACATTGTTGATTTACTCTTTTCGCAGCTATACGATTTTGTACGCACAAATGCTAATATTATTAGTAAAACTTCTGTACAGGAAAGCTAACGACTTTCTCGAACACACATATCTACAGGAGTATATGGATACATCATTAATTTAAACGAGGTTTCCTTTGTGGTTCCTACATACTGCTGACAATATAACTTTTTGTGCACGAAAATGCCTTCTCTCTCTCACTGTGTATTAATAACTAAGCAGAAAACAAGTAAGGTCTATAGTCTACATATATACTTATACGCAAAAAGCAAGAACGTCGGGTTCGCAGACAAAACCTACTGAATTATTTAATGCAATAACCTACAGAATGTTCAATTGAATCGATTTGCATTTTCATATTGGAAGATTATCCTTTTGTAGGTATGAGCATGTAGTTAGGTAGGTAGGTGTATAGATTAAACTTCCTTTCGGGTTTCTGTTTTTCTGAATAACGTAGTTCAAAAGTAGCCTGTTATTGTATTGAAATGAAGCAGAAAACTTTTACAATTTCTGAGAATTCATTTTAAATCGTGTACTTTACATAGACATTGCACCTATATTATGTTACCACAATTGTCTGGAACACTTCAATTATGGGAATTGTTTTATTTATTTTTAAATGTATGATATACCTGCATTTAAAATTTATGGTATGCCGTGCTCCGGTGTATGTATATAGGTACTGAAATTAAAGCTCGTGCCTGAGCTTTATGTTTTAATAATGTCTAAACTGTTGTTTTAATTTTGCGAATGCATGTTTCCGAGAAAACGGTAATTAGTAGGTACGCCAATTCAATCCTAACTCGCAATTAAACCTGTCACAATGTTCATAATTCTATGTTTTTGGAATAAAAAGTAAAGCGAAAACATTTGTATGTATGCAGATTGTGGTTGCTCCATATTTCGGGACTTATACATACCCAGCTCATTATAATATTATGCAATTACTGATAGGGACCATTTATGTAGGTGTACTGCTAGCAATTAGAGTAAGAGGAAATTTATAGCAGTGATTTATTTATTCATATAGTCAGAGTCACACAAATATGAGGAGATTACACTATATTTTATGTAAATTTTAAATATAGTCCGTTTTAGTCAGTTTGCGTGCGTCAGACTGTTCAAAATACATACAAACTGTCATTACCTACTCACTTACTCGTTGGAAAATTCTACTAACAAAACAACGCTATTGTATGGTACAACGAAGTGTTTGGTTTAATAAACGACATAATGTATTTACACATTTATCATTTATTTCCTCCTTTGGCACTGGCCTATACTCTAGACTAACGAGCACTACTGAGCTGGCAGAATGTATAATATGAAACATTCAAGTGTCACAAACTGAATGCCATTCTCATTTCCCTATTTTGCAATAAATTCCTGTGGAGGAATACTATCCTAGTATTTTCCTAATAATTGTAGTATTTTGCAATACCATAATAATACAATTTGGTGTACTCGGTCATCTCGTAGAGTAGAACTGTGCTGCGGTGTCGAGAGATGAATTCGTGTTACGCAACACACAGCGAAATAGAAAAGCTCAAACATCCAAGCTTCATGTTATTAATAAATCCAACTACTACGTACTACAAATACATTTGTTGCTTTACTATATATACTACAACGTTCTCCTAGTGAGTGTGAGATGTGAGATGAAAGTCATAAAATAAAGTCAAAGGAAACATAAATCAAGTCAATAGTTTGTCAGGATGTGACAATGATGGAAAGAAACATCTAGAGCAAAGGTAACTAATACTACACAACACTATTGGGATTCTATATCTATGTAATATTAGCAGCGACACATTTATTCAAGATGATATGGTGTACCTACTCTCAATGCTGTTTATATAGCGGAAATGTGGATTATAATATATCGTTATACAGATATGAGTACCAAGTGCCTGTGTGTAAAAGATGTACTTGTAAGTATAATTATGACATGTCCCAGTAAGCTGTTAAATTAAAAGGCAGTTAAGCACAAACACGTCTGGAGTACATAGGGTTACAGTATAGTTAATCTTAATATATAAAGCTATGAAACATAAAGCTCGCTATCAGTACAGTATCAGATGTGGGCAACGATAATAAGGATGTTACAATTTTCTTGGACTTGCTAATAGAAAAAGGTGAAATAATTTTCTTTAGGGGGCATTGCATGTTATACAGGAGCGGATATGTCTAAGGAGATTTTTGACATGGATGTTCATAGCAAAGTAAAACGTCGGCTCTGTCTACTCGACACAGAATGATTTACAGTGTTTGAGCAATTAGGGCTAATGGACTTATTGCTTACTCTAAATGCTCTTGTGATAAATGTCTTGGCATGATGATTTCAATTTTTGTCTTTCCTTCCTTCCTTTCGGTAGTTAGAGTTAAAAATAGAATTTCTTTGCTTCTCGCTCTTTCTCTCTCTCCCTGTCTTCAATAACTTTATATAATACCGGTACAATTCCTTTTCCGTTCTCGCTCGCCTTGCTGACTGAGTTATGCGGCTACATAATATACAGCGTTTACTACTAGTACCTACGCACAACGAGTAAATGGAGAAGCACACGACAGTTGTGATATCTGCCTACTCCCGTTCAACAAGACATTTTAATGTTTTCAGCCGAACCGAACACATTGAAAATATGGCACTGGGGAGATGCTGCTGTTGAGTCGACAAGCTTATTTTACCTATAGATCTTAACTACCTATGCGATTTGTGCATTCATATTTGTAAAATATACCAAGGACTACGGGTTGTGCGTGTGTAACACGGGCAAATTCAGAACTAGTCAAATTCTACTATTGCTCAGAGCTCCGAGTTACAAGTCAGTTTTGTATAGCGGGTACTCTACTCACAGCTCTCAGGGTATTCTATACTGAACCGGAGGGTAAGAAAAAATAGAAGAAAGTGTTAGACGAGTCATGTCAAGTATGTGTGTATGCTTGACTGCGTGTTATTTTATTTCATATAGAAAATCATGAGGGTTTATAACGAGAACGAATGGATCATCTGAGTCGTAAAGACGAGAAAACACGTAAATGTTGCAACTCTTTACTCAGACCAGTCATCTTGCTTGTGCTACAGTACTTATGTTTTCACGGGCAGAAGCCCAACTGTTATACTATAATAATAATAAGTTCCTACAGAACGTCAAGAATATTTTTGGATATGCTTGAATGAAAAACTGAAACGAACGGAACTTGGTATAAAGAAAATATGCAATGCAGTGGTAACTAGATCGTATGTGTAAGTAGTAGCCTGTTCTAGTAGTACTCCTACAGAATAGTATTACAGTACAGAAGTAGGTATACAAATACTACAAGCGTGGATGTGTGGTTTAAGTGGAATAATACAGTAGTAGGTAGCGTTATTTACTGAAGTAATATATATGTCTACAGATAAAGATAGTACATTGTGAAAAAAAAATGTGTAAGCGTGTTGCATGAACCCATATTTGTACAGTTAGGTCGTATAACGCAGATGACATCTTCATACTTGGGATTAAACAGCTACTCTGCGCAATGTTGAGATGGGGGTATAGTTTGTGTAGGAGAGAATCTGTGTGTCCGTTAGAGTACCGTCGTAGCTCAGGAATATGAGAAGACTGAGGATTTATGAGAACAAGTGTTTTGTACACTTTATGAGATTGAGTAGAATTTTATGTGACTCTTTCCTCCGTTTTACGTTTATCCCTTTTCAGTGGGCATTCGTGAAGACAGAATGACAGCCATGACTATGATTTTTCCTTCATATTATGTAATACATCGAGAATTCATGCGGTACGAGCTACTCATAACAGTGGAAAGTTGGTCGAACGAAATTCACTTTGAATTACATATTAAACTGAAGATATACCCACCTTGTACCTACATACACGGTATATACTAGCAAAACACTACGTTTTTCAGCCATAGTTATAATTCGCCAAGCTTTCTTGTTTCTTCACTTATCCTGAGAGAAAACCTGTTTAAAGAGCTCTTGCAAGCTTTTCCGAATCTACGTTACATTACGTATGTTACATAAACTTACATTATATAGTAAAGCACATAAACCATCTAGTTTTGAAAGTTTTTTCAAATGGTCCATCATTTTTACAGCCTAGAAATCCGGCGTTGGCGTCGTGAAGACGGAGATGACATTGTGTGCTGCATACCATGCTCGTTCTTCTTCAGACTTTTCTATGAACGTTATACGTCGCAGTCTCCGTTTTTATTTTAATTTTCATGCCACTGCACACGCATAAGTATTCATAAGTGCACACTACCTGTCATTTGTGCAAACTGCACTGCGAGTGTAACATTTTCTTAGAAAATCCAGGTTTGTACTACATCCCATGGAATTTCGGATACACATTGTACATCAAAGGCTTTACATTATGATATGTAAAAAAAGTCTGCAGCCGTTACATGAACTTTAGCGTCTCTCTTACTGTTTTACATAGTGCAATGTACAATGACTACTTAGGTTCTTAGGTATGTATACCTTTCCTATTCATACTAGGTATAATGTAAAGAAGGGGACAAAAATTGTGATGATGACAAGACATGCTACACACATTCTCATGGGAAGAGGGTTAGAAATCAGACTACAAATTTTCAGTCGGCCTGTCTGTACGTACCACACAGTCATGACACGACCATACGACCATCGGAGCCAAGGAAATATTCAAATAGGAAATCACGACTGCTTGTTATGTTACTATGTGTGCTTTTGCAATGTCGAACACACACAGGCTTATTGCACAAAAACGTTTCTGGTGTATGTAGTGTTTTATGTGTAATATGTACAAGTATATAAGTGTAATCTAACTTGACTGGAGACGAGTCGGGACAACACATGTTTTTCATTCCCAGAGAATATTTTGGCGTCTATAAGATTGTTTCCACTTGTCTTTGGTTTCCAAGTGGATTGTAGCTACAATACATACATGTATGCATCTTGTATGTATCTGTAGTAGTGAGATAGCGTAAGCTGAGATGATAGGATAAGCTGAAGGCGAGGCAGATGTCATTTCATTTCTGTTTCTGTGTACCTATATACATGAACAACAAAGTCTTGCTTGGTTCAGAAAGTCGTATAATATAGTGTCTATAATATTATGCTATATAGTTTTGTGTTATGTAGTGTTTTAGTGGAGATAGTAGGTGTGTGAGTATGACGGGATGTCTGTCTGTGCATGAATGTTGTGTATCACAGAAAGTGCAGTGTGCAGTTAACAAGTAATAAAAAATAGGATAGAGGACTATTTAGGATTTCAGAGGGAGAGAATTCCTGCGTGCATTCATGCGAGAGCGTCTTCTTTAAGCTGAGCTTAAGGAAAGAACTAATAAGTGAAAGAGAAGGTGAAATTAGCTAGGAAATAAAACCCTGACGTCTTGTTACGGGGCTGCGTCTACTGAAAAAGGCTTTCATTCACACTGCCACCCGCATGCTGCACTACCGTGTGTACTAATGCGAACAACGCTGATTCTAGTAGTAAATTGTATTCTGAAGGCAAAACAACATTAAGACGATGCTGTGTAATAATATTACAGTGTTTAGGATATATGTTGTTGCTGTTGTAAGAAAGTATATGAGAACCCAAGGATTTAGGTAATAGTCCAGCAGGTCTTACTCTCACTAAATCAACCAGAAATTGGTGAAACTAAACGTTCTCGTCTTCACTTCATAAGGTAAACTGATCTCATGTCATTCAAGAGGGAAAGTTTATTTAGCGTTGTGAGAATGAGGGAAAAGTTCATTTGTGCCTGGAAACATATCCTTGAAAGTTTTTTATCTTTAAAAGACGAGGAAAGACATTCAAGACAGAAAGAGCCGGGAGGCTCATCCTCTTCCAAATCCTTACCTTAGCTTACCACACGTGTTTTTGGTCGTTAAAGTAAGGAAAATGAAAATTCCCTTTTACTGCCTCCTTCTAACTTGCTACACGTCTCCTTGATGTTTCGTAAAATGCGAGATATTTCAGAGTTGATTGACTTTTCAGATTAGCTTTTATGTGTGCCCATGTTTTTCTGATCAGTCATTCTCGCCCCTTTATACATTACGGACAGAGAATGAAAACTTGTATGTACCTATATTATATGTAACAAACCTTAGGTCTAGAGTCTACATCGAGTCTAGACATTATCTCTCTGCTCAACTACTAGTCTCTATGCATTGTGAACTTACAACAAAGTTTATAAAATATAGGCACAGGCAATTTTTAGTTGTCAGCTTATATCGCATATGTATGTACAATAGCATACCTTGTCAGTATGAAATTACCTACTATTAAACGCAATTCTTAAAACATATTTAACTCAAAGAAGTAAATCATATAACATTCATGGAAAATGAACGTAAAATCTATCTAGGTAGTAAAATTTGTAACCGTAAAATGTCCTAATTTAAGTATTAGGCAAGTGTAAAATGTAATACTGTTGTAATATGTAATCCTGTATCATATGTTTATATAGAAAACTTGTAGACACTTTTTGCGTTTAACAAAACGCTAAGAAGTACGCACTTACTAGAATTGTAGTAGTGAAATCTTTTACATTCAAATGCTATGTAATATTAAGAGAATTTTTATCTATAGCTTCATATTCCATAGAGTGTGTGTTACATTTTAGCATGTAATGTAAGTGGTGGAATATCTCAAGGTAAAGAAGGATGACGGATGGGGCTAATAGTTTTGTTCACAATTGACTAAAGTCAGCCAAAAGAGTGAAAAGTTCAATCTAGCCAAGCGCAAGTCTATGTATGTTTTAGTGAGAACTTTTGGCAATTTAAGCCTGTGAGGCAAATACGAACATATATAGAAAAGGTAGTTAATTTTCTCGTGAATTTTATCTTGATTGAACTTTTCTCGAGTGTTCAACTCTTGTATTTGTAGGTAATAATACTACTGCAGCTTAAGGAAAATTCGCAACTAATTCAACTAAACTCTACAAACAATTTGTGTATGTTACTACTTATATAATACACATACAGCCAAGTCTATATAACATAACCTACCTACCTAACCAGTAAGTAAACAAAACATATGAACGTTCATGTGTATTAACTGTGAAAGTTCCTACTAAATATGTCATGTTGGTAGGCATAGGTAACTCTATATAGTATGCCTAATAAAATGCGTTAGTATTAAATAGTTCAGTATGTTAAGCAGACAGTCTTGTTTTGTGTATTCATCCACCATGTAGTTTTCGTCAGGGATTCTATTTGTTAGTATTCTTTATGTATTATGTGTAGCAGGAGTCTTTTACTGAGTATAAAGAAGGAAGTCAGTATTTCCACCTTCCTCAATTGATCTTTCATATAACAATATAACGTTTATCAAATGTTTACAGAGTGGATGAGCAATAGGCCTCGACAGAAAAGAGAGTTTGTGCTTTTACTCTTGCTTACCATATACGCACACTTAAGCACACACATACACACACACACAAAATGTATGACACTGAACAAGGAGGAAGCTAAAACTGATGTGAATACATAATGCTATCATCAAGAGCGGAAAGTAAAGGACTAAAGTACTTATTTGTATTGCGGTCTTTTGGGATTACACATTTACGTGCGTAAGCATAGTTAACTAACTGGATAACGAGATTTAACCCAAACTTGGCAATGTAGATTGTAAATAAAATTTCGTTCTACGAGCACTTTGACCCTGTAGATTTCTATGGTGTGTTAGTAGTTTTGTGTTTAAAGGTAGCATGAAAACTGTGCAATATTAGTTAGTGTTTATAACATATCTTGAAACTATTTCGTTTACTTACCAAGTATATTTGTTTACTCTGGGTGTGTATAGGATGTTAGGTATGTTTGTTTGAAAATCTTTCAGCTAAGAGAGTGTGCCTTTATGATTTTATATATGATTTATACGTAGCTACTATCTTCTATTATATCTTCGTGTGTAATATTGGCACTGATGAACAAACAAAACATTTTCTCATGTCCGGTTTGGTGTTATTGCAATTGCAGAAGTTTTGTTTGCCCAAAGTGGCTTTGTTTGTAGTTTTTGGTAATTTGTTGAAAGAGAAAAGAGCAATAGTCCTATATAATGCATTATAGCGATGTTTTTGGCTAAGTAAACCAAACCATATAGTGTACCTTCATTATATAGTTTATTCAGTCCTTCTAAAAGTTACTTCTACGTGCCTTAGTAATACATGTGAACACAAATGGGCATCGACTTTTATATGTAGTAGTGATACTACATAATATGAACATGTATATATCAGTATAAAAACGGTGGTGTTTTACCGTTCAGATATTTATTTGGATTATTATTGCACTCTATATGTATACATGGCATATGTCATATAAGGCATGTTCCATTTCCATTTACGAAGTGGAATCTCAGAATCTGTATGTAAAGAGTGTTACTGCTATATACATATGAGCTAACTAGTAGTAGATGTATAACAGTTCCAGTTCTAATTTGTGCTTTGTTTATTTTATGAGGTCTTGTCTATGTTCACTGCGCCACATTCATTAAATCTCCATTTCCTACCATTTAGTAGTCAAAGTTTTTATGCTGCATGGAAACAGATATCTCTATCTAATACTTTATTATAGTTGAAGTAGTAATAGTAGTAGAAGTACTAGAAAATGAAGGAATAAAGCACTTGCACTCTAACTCCAAAATCTGAATCAGCATGCAAAGCAACGTTGTGTCGTCCATGATGTTTGCTGCTCTACCTTTCTTTTTTGTCATGTTCTGTGATTTTATGCGAAAGCAAATACACGAGTGGGGCTAAATAAAACAATTTAATTATTGTATTGATGAAACTCACGAGATATCCGAGAGATGTTTAAAATATGTGTATAACGTTTCTATTCATACAAAAGTAAATGTATACTCGACAGGGGGTTAGTTAAGTTTAACTAGAAGAGTAGCAGGAAATGACATCATCTTCTTATGTTACTGCAACCAATTAGTCTGTTATTCAATTTTTCTAGTATTTTTGCTCTTTTATATAATATTCCACTTATATCTGGATATTTAATGTTTGAAGATACAGTTAAGTGTACAATTTAACCTTTGACTTGATACTAAAGGGAGTATTTTAATTGTGTTAAAACATGTAATTAAAAAAAGATGGAAGAAAAAAACTTATAATTAAAGCTGGAATGAATAGGTCGAGAGAAAGGGAAAGAGACTCCTAGGGAGAAAAATGATAAATGTATTCATCAGTGAAACTGTCTGTTTTTGAGTGAGCGATTGTCACTCAGAGAAAATTACAGGAAAAAACTTCATTACTCTCCGCGTGCCTGACATACGGCCAAAACTAAACTATGCATAAAAAATCCGTACATTTGTATTCCTTCTTGTGTGTAGTGTAGTTAGGTACAACTGTGTCACACAACTACTGTGGCTAGCTATTGTGTATCTCTATAATGAACTTTTCCCTTGTCGTCATGTCGGGAGATTCTTTTATTCGTTACATTAGAAGAATACGTATAAAATATACAAAGACAGCTCAATGCTGTGCTGCTGCTGTGACACTGCGACTGCTACACCCGACGGCACTCGACTAAGGAATCTACCACGTTAAATAATACGCAGGGAAGTACACAGGAGTTGTTGAGCTCCTTTTTTCATGGTTTCTTTCAATTCATTCATCTATGACGTGTGTACTTTGATGTATCTCCTATAGAGCTTTAATATACGTGTATTTTGCATTATATTTACCTACACGCATTTATTTTGTTATTTATAGGTAAGTACTAGGTGGGTATGAATAGTGTTTTATGTGTAAATGCAATAATGACGGCAGTTGGCACACTCAAGAGAGTTTTTGGGAAGTTAAGCTTCATTCATTGTGTCTATTTACTTGTGTGCCTGCGTAATACACAGAAAATGTATGTGTACTTATTGTCGAAGCGAAACAAACACTAAAACTCAAGAGAGCGACGGAGCTTTTCTTCTTATACTAATGTAGTATTGTGAAGGTTACATGGTACAACTGGTATATTCTGGTGATGGTGGGTTTTGTTTCGTGCCTGGTTGTTGGTGCTGTTAATAGTTCATAGTCCCGTTTTGCGGGTTCACTACTGAGCCAGGTTAATAATGATTATTATTCATTCTTCTAAGTGTAAGCACAGACAAACTGTAAATGTAGTTGTTGGATAGTGAGCAAAATAGTGTAGTTAGTATGTAAGATTTATTTCATCCAATCAAATTCGAGCTCTTTGTAAC